>JACVVK020000096.1:1270000-1315000 GCA_018292915.2 Batillaria attramentaria
CACGAAGGATGTGTAGTGAGACATGGGGCCGAATACAACATGGGATCTGAAAACCAACTCGCGAGGCACTCAGACAGACCTAGTGACGGACAGGAATATTTCAGAATGTCTAATGGAACTGAAGTCAACGCCGGAATTTCAGGGCCTGGCATACAGGGTGAGTAAGCTGACGAATTCCTCTTTATTGCGTCGTGCGGCAGATCGGCCATACGAGATGCAAGGGAGGCAACTGCGGATGCGCCCTAGTTCTCGGTAACGATTTTCTAGGAAACAACCCACAACAAATTTCTCGCAACCTCGAACGGTCTTTCCCAGAAACACGATTTCTGGTTATCTTCCGTTTCGAAATCGTTCCCGGTGAATTGTTTGTAGTCCAGGACGTTGTGAGGGAACGGACTCTCGGGAAATACATTCTGGCAAAGCAGTTTTCATGAAAAGGGGCGGCTAATTTCAAGGTCGTTGACTCATGATTTGCGTCATGATTTTTTGCGAAGGAAGGTGGGTGGGGCGGATTGACATGCGAACACATCAAGAGGCTTGCACATGTACACAAACCTTGACAGCGTTTCCACGGAGCAGAGAGAGAGTTTTAAGGGAACGCCTCGTCCATCGCGTCATTAAACTGCGGATCGGCCGTGCGGTGTATGTTACATGTGCTTTAACTTCGCCAGAAATAACTTGGCACGATAGGCCTAGTAGGGTCACAATTCGACTCGGGTTTCTTGTGTTGGGTCAGTTTACAGAGACATGGGGTAGGGCTGATGGAGAAAGTGCCTGTTTACAAAAAGAACAGTAAATGGGAAAAAAATGAACAACAAAAAACAAACAAAACCCAAATGCATAAAGAAAGGCGTTTCAAGCTGCTGCCTTCACACACACACACACACACACACACACACACACACACACACAGAGGCAGAGTATTTTTGTGGGTGAGCAATTTCAGGCCGGAAAAAAAAACTAGAACAGCGAAATAGGGAAAAATGAAACAAAACAAGAGCAACAATAACAAAAACCAACAACAAAAACCCCAAAACAAAACAAAAACACACAAGGAAAGGTGTTTCAATCTGCTGCCATTAAACACACACACACACACACACACACACACACACACACACACACACACAGAGAACCAGAGTGCATGTATTTCTGTTGGTAAACTATTTCAGGCTGGGAAATAAACTGCATTCATCAAATGCTGATAGACCAGTTCTTTTGCCCACTCTGTAAGTCACTTGTCCTCCATTTTCAAAGTATAAAATCATTAAAGTATATATGTATCTGTGTAAATCACACTTACATTAAATGTCCATGTACATAATTTACGTAATTTACATCTGAAAGGGGGGAAAAATTGCTTTCTAGTAATTACTGTTTCTTTTTCCTTATCATGCTTTTTGATACTCCACCTGGCTCCAGCCCAAACTACAGTGTAGAGGCATGTGTGTGCTGACCAGTCAAGTAATCTTACATGCTGAGTTGGCCAACCAGGAAGTGGGGTAATGGGAATATATACTTTCTGGTTGCAATTTTTCCTCCCTACATACCCTACAGGTACTTGCCGCCAATGGCGATACAGGTCACACACAGCAGGAAGGGAAATAGTCAAATACCCATGCACCCTGGTGCAAAATTTTTTGCTTCTCTGTTGTCTTGATACTCAGCTGTTTCTCTAGCACACTAGGAGTGCACCCTTCTTTTTCAGTTCAAATCCTCTCCCACCACCACCACCACCACCAAACTGGCGTGACATTTGTTTCCTTTTACAGTGAAGGATTACTGAATTACAAACCCATTTCCACTATTACATTTGACTTCTGTACACAACTTTAAAGTGTTACAGTCTTTACAAAGGGAAAAGTTACACAGCACTTGGGAAGATACAGACCAGATAGTGCGCAGGAAGCTGCAGTCAGTATGTCTACATACTATGTTTCAGGACTGACGATAAGAATAAATTTAAGTTAATAAGATGCACCTTTCTCTCCACTCCACCCCCTGTTTATTTTGGCTATTTTCATGAAAGTAGCAATGCAACTTTTTGTCCCCCTTTTGTGCAGTCACATCACATGCATACAGTATACAGATTGTGATGATCAACTCAAACAAGCTTAGTAAGAATTTAGTAAGAAACTTGTTGCACACATCTTGATTTTCTCTTCATATCACAAATACTTACTAAAGTTCAAACAGAATCTTTAAACTAAATTTAACCACATTTATTTACCTGTTTGCAGGTGGGCCAGACATGCAATGGAGAGGTAACCCTCATGGTGACACGCACTGACGCTGCTGGACTGCTTGGCGTGCCTCTCGACCCGGTCACCATCACTGTCACTGCCAGTGGTCACTGTTACTTCAGCGCCCTGTTTGCACCAGTTGAGGTGGTAGACTTGAAACCCAATGGTCACTTTGCCCTTCGTCTCTTCCGCAACATTCTTCGCAAGCTGAATGGTAGGTCAGGATTTGGATTCTGTCCCGGCTTCAAGGAGAGCGACTTTCCACCACACTTTCAGTTTAGGAAACACGGGTTTGATTTCATCCGGCAGCCTTTCACACGTATTCAGGCCAAAGGGTGTCCAGTGTTTTTCCAGCAGCGCCGTCCGCGACCAGGAGGGCAGGAGCTCGGGTCTGAGCTTTGTGCCCGTTGCCTGCAGGTTGGGATGGGTGTGTGCGAGACATTGAAGGAGAGTGGGGCTGACGGGGATGTGCCTGGGCTGGTAAAAACACTGACCAAGGTTGGACGTCGTTCACCTACTGTGGAGTGTGCCAAGCATTCCTCGGGCAAGAGCAACGGTTTGATGCCCATTGAAGATGATAAGACTTTTTCCTCACCAGGTGATGGTCATAAATCTCAGAGGCGTTCATCTAAAGATGTAAAGCAAGGGCCCTCTTCAGACGTGGCTTGTACCTCTCCTACTCCCACTCCCACCTCCTGCACCCCAACTTCATCAGCTACGTCATCTTCAACAGCATCAGGGAGCCACACCAACCACCTGAAGCAGCCCAACCCTGTACCAGCAGCTCGCATCAAGCCTTTCAGAACCATCGCTCCGCAGGCCAGGAACGCTGTAAGTTCAGCTGCTGATGGTTCTGGTCAGAGTGAAACAGTTGTGGCGAGTGAGGGGACTGAACCAGCTGAACGCACCAATGCACCACTCATCTTGCGGCTAAAGCTTGGGCGATCGGTGAGTGTTGATGGTGCTCCGCCAACTTTGACTGCTGAGATGTCATCCCCACCTGCTTCTCCAAGGCAGCTTTGCATTGACGAAGATGCTGACCCAGAGGAATTGGAACCAGCTGTCGACAGAGAGCCAGGTCTGTAAAGTTCTGTTTCCCCCCCCCCCCCCCCATCCCCCTTTCCCCCTGTTCACTGTTTTGAAACATTTTGGGCTTAGTTTTAGTTGTGCACGTATGATGGGATACATCTGTCTGGTTGGTGTGAAGTGATGGGAGTTTTGTATAAGGTTTTTATGGTTTACTGCGCATATATACACCAAATCTTGAGTCTGTTAGAGCTGACACTGACTCATTTCTCAAGCAGATTACAAATCACAAGGAAAAGCGAAATAGCTTGGGATGCATTGCAAGGAAGCCAGCATGAACAAGAAGACCGCTTTTGTTTTGTTTGAACAAATGGATGGTGCACCTTTTGTTATTTTCAGACTGTGTATTTCCACTTGCAGCAAACAGTGGTATGTTTAGTTCTGATAAATGTCACAGTCAGTGTCACAGTCAAGCAGAGTTTAGAGGGTTTATCACACATCATTGGAATGCTTGGAAAACGTGAGTTCACACAGTGTATTTAAAAATGCCAAGTTTTTTATTTTTTTATATTTTTATCTCTGTGAAGCAGACTGCTTGATCAATACAAGGGAGACTATTCTGCAAGCAAGTGGATCATACCTGAGAGATGCTTACAAAATAGCATTTTGAGCAATGTTTCTTAATGTACATACAATGCCAGGATATAAGATATTTGTTGTGGTCAGGGATTTACCTACTAACGTACTGTAGTTTATTTTTGTTGAATGTTTCAGATGCCAAACGGCTTTGTTTACGGTGCTCTGTGTGTCCTGAGACGTTCAGCTCACAGTCAGACCTCCACAACCACCTTCAGGGCAATCATCCAGCAGACACCTCACCCATGGCTGATTCTGCTGGAGCTGATGCTGCAGTGGTCTCAGAAACCAGGCAAGATCACCCAACAGAACCACCGTCATCAGAACCAAGTCAGTCACCACCACCAGGCAAGACTTGCCCTGTCTGTAAGCAGCAGTTTGTCACCAAGGAAGACCTAGAGGTTCACCTGAGGGAACGACACCGGACGCGCCTTCACCCATGTCGCTATTGCGGGCAGAAATTTGCGCTGAAAAGCAATCTGTCCACTCATATCCTTAGCCACACGGGTTCAGCTCATCTGAAGTGTCAGGAATGTGGGGCCAAGTTTAGCAAGAAGAAGAAGTATGCCGAACACATCCGAGAGCACATGGGTAGCCTTCCATTTTTCTGTAAAATTTGCACCAAACTCTTCAGTCGGGAGAAGACGTTCGAAGAACACATGGAACGGCACAAAACACGGCGGGGTATGAAGACACTCGTTGGCACTGAGAAGATGACGCAGGGGATAATGGACAGAGCCAGGAGATGTCTGGAGGATAGGGTGCAGATGGCGCTTCCTGTGTCTGTGGGAAACCACCTGCATGAAGCCAGTGGTTCTCCTATTGCCACTGCTGACCAGTCAAGCACATCACAAAATTCTTCTGTCAGTGCTGAGGCTTGCAGTCAGCCATCTGATCTGCCTCCAGCATCTGAAGCCAAGCAGGCTTTGTGTCCATCTTCCAACCTTCACCTTTTGTCCGCTGTCAGCCTGGCCCAAGCTGAGTTGGATCAGTACAGCACAAGCACCTCAACAACAGCAAGCCCAAAGGTGGAGAATTCAGCTTCAAACTCGGAGACTGCAGATGCTAAGTCGGATGTTCAGAATATCCAGACAAACATGCCAGTGGCCAGTAAAGAGGCCCAGCTTCAGCAACTTCAGTCTGCTGCATCACTCGAGTCGGGGAAAATGTCGCCGAAAAATCTGGCAAACAACCTGCAAGAGACAGATAAGGTGATGGGATGTTTGGCTGAAGACTCATCAGCACCCACAGCAGAGGTGAGCAACTCTCAGACCCCATCACCTGCTTCAGCACTTAGCTCTGGCACACAGGAAGTTGATAAATCTGACAACAAAGCTGATTTAGCATCAGAACTGGAAAAGAAAAATGCTAATTCAAGCATAATCCAGAGGCTGGCAGCGCCCCCTGTCTCCAGCTTGGCACCAGTTTCATCAAGCTCTGCGTCGTCTTCTGTGTGCACAAGTCCAAGCAGGAGTCAGAGTTCACCAGCATCATCACAAGCTGAGAGCCAGTCTGAAGAAAACAGGCACATGGGTTTAGACAGAAAAGACAGCGCATTGACAGAACTGGAGGAGCGAGAGAGGAGAATTCTACAGAGGGAACAGGAGCTGAAGGAACGAGAAGAAATGATTGCCAAGAAGAACATGGTTCTCTTTCAACAGCTACTGTTGGCACAGCTTTCTCACCAACCACGCCCTGCAGGCCCTTCCCAGGGTCAGCCTTCTGGCACTGTGGCTGTAGGCAAAGGAGAGAGGATGCCAGGTGGGGTTCCTCTGTTTGGTGTCTTGCGAGGTATAGGTCCAGGCCCGACGTTCAGAGCACCAGCACCAGGAACATTTCCTAGGGGTCTCAGGCCTCCAATGCTGCCTTCCCACCGATTCCCAGTAACAGGTGTTCTTGTACCCACAGGCCCTCAGCAAGGACCAAGGTCTCAAGCTGGACCACTTACACCGCAGATAGCAAATCCTTTAGCTACCAGGCTGCAGAGACCGGATGTTCCTGGAAGTGAAAAACCTCGACCAAACCCTGACAGCGGTGCTCCTAGGCGACGTCGACCGATGACTACACCCACACCCCCTCCGCCTGATGCTCCCCCACCTGCTCCTGGTACAACAGCATCTGCTCCTCCACCTCCACATGGCACAGCACAGAAGAAAGGATCACCACAGAAAACAAACCCCAATCCCACCAGTTCGTCGTCAGTGTTTGGGAGTAACTCATTTTTGCAAGAGCTGATGAAACTGGAATCCAAAATGCCAGAGACTGCCAAGCAGTTTTTGCCAAAAGCAGATGCTAGGAGTAAAAAGCAAACGGTTACATCAAGACCTCTGCCAGTGCTTACAGCAGCAGTACCACCACCTAATATCCCTAACACGGTTCTGACATCTCTAGAAATGAGCAATGGCTCAAGCAGCAAAGGAAAACGCGGACAGTCGCAGGTTCAAACTCAGCGTCTTCCGGTAGATCCAACCTTCAGGGGTGATGGGACTGGGCAGGCACGCTGGTGTGGTGGATCTGTGTTGGGCAAGGAAAAGCTAGGCTCTCTCTCGATGACACTTGTTCCACCAAGCGAGATGCACAGGCTCCTAAATCTTGCCAGATCTACAGCACCAGTTTTGCCACAAAGGAGCTCGGAAGGCACTCCAGGTTCCTCCTCATCCACCAGCCAGCAGGTGATGCAGGCCAGGTCGTCACCTTCACCTGCACGGCCCCAGACACCTGCTGCACAGAATACTGCTGTAACGGCTACAGCGACGCTGACATCCCGCTCACCTGTCCAATCCCCGCCAGTTCAGGCTCCACGACCCCTTCCCCCTCCATATACCGCTGTTGCTTCTTCTGCACTTCCAGTAAGTTCAGGTACTGCTAGGCAGCCTCACACCAGCCTTGCCCCATCTTCTGCACCCAGCAGAGGCAGTATGGCGCATGCCCCTCCACCTCTGTGCTTGCCTAACGCTGCAGGTGGCTTGCCAGTACCAATGCCTGCTTCAAATTCAGATGAAATGGCACCGATAGACCTTAGAAAGCCAAGTAATCGATCATCCGTGGCAGAAAAGAATTCAGAAAGTGACAATGCTTCAGGTAAGAAAAGGGATACACCAATGGACCTTAGTTCGACCCCACCGGCTTTGTTGCGCCAGTATTTGATGGACCCAAATGTTCAAGCTAGAAACATGCATACCAACAGTGGTGAGAGAGGAGCGTCAGTTTCTCCACAGACCACCTTAAGGTCGCCGCATGGCTCCCCTCCTGCTCACATGCCGATGCAGACTGTCAGGTCACAAACTCCGCAAGCTCCACCACACCCACAGCAGCTGGTTCAGCACCAGGTACCTTCGTCTTCACCCCTTGTACCTGTCTCACTGCACCCTGCTGTGTTGTCACAGGCTTCACCACTGTCACCTCCTATGCCTCTCTTGTCACATGGTCCCATGTCTCCTCCACAGCTGCATCCTCAAATGCCTATGCCGCCCAGAGGCCCAGTTTCACCGCAAATTCCCATGTCATCTCAGGCGCCACCACAGCCTCAGAGGCCCATGTCTATCCAAAGTTCTGCTCCACCGCATACAGAGAGGCCTGTAGATAGGATGATGTCTCCTCGCGTGGTCTTGTCTCGGATTGATGGTGTCATACCTGTTACTCTGGGCACTATGCAACAAGGCATGCCCCCACCTCGCTTTGCTGTGCCCGCTCCAGGCATGGTGCCTGTTAGAGGCATCATGCCACCACCCCACATGATGATGCAGTTTGGTGTCAGATCACCACCAGATATGCCATCACCACAGAGACTGATGTCCCCACCAAATAATGTGCTCTCATCTCCACCACCCACCACACCTCCCAATTTTCTGCTGCCGGTCACCCAGGCTACGGACACCTCAAATCAGCCTGAAGCTAAGAAAAGAGACACACAAAGCACGGTGCCTCTTGGGGGGTTTACCTGGCACCGGCCAGCAGCAGTCGATCCTGTGTATGGCCCACAGTCTTCAGACAAGCAGGACAGTAACGCAGACCATCCAGCTCACTCTCCCCAGTTGGAAGGAAGTGAGTTGACGGTTGATGGGTCTAGTGACGAGAGGTTAGACAGCCAGTCGAATGATGCACGAAACGCCTGGCAGGAGCAGTTTTTGCAAACCCTGAAGAAGCAGCGACGTCACAGAGAACAAATGCAACAGCAGCATCAGCAGTTTGTCCAGCAACACCTTGAGCAGCACCAACAAGTAAGCGCCAAACCGCCAGCCAAACGAGGCAGGCCAAAGAAAAAGCGCACAGAGGATGCGTTACCAGAACTTGCAGGTGGAGGAACTGTGATTCCTTTTTCTCCATCAGGCTTGCCTGCCAGCACAGCTTCAGAGTCACTGCAGAGAAACTTGGACGATGAAAGTGGTAGGGAAACGCTCCTTAACATGCCAGTACTCTCTGATGAGCACCCACCGAGGCGACCTCGGAAACGCCAAGCTCGAAAGAGAAAGCAGACAAACAGGGTGGATGTACAGGCCATGGAGATGGCGAATGGAGGCGAGGACTTTATGAACGATGAGGGTGAAATGCAGGTCGAGCAGACAGAGGATGTCTTAAATTGTGACATTTGTGGCAAAGTGTTCCGCAGTGAGGCTGACATTTTGCAGCATGAGTGTGGTGGGGAGTAATTGTGTTTGTAAGAATTTATTTTTTCCATGATCATGTATACAACTTGACCAGTCAGTCTTTTCTTGTTGCTGTTTATCATGGAATACAGTTTTGTACAATACAAAGTTATAGTATGCAGGAACTGACAAACGGTAGATGATATCATGTGCACCTTGTTTCCACAAACTTACACTACAAGTTCACATCACATTTTTTTTTTTTTTGAAGTTGAGAAACCCACTTGAATTGTGCACAATAATAGATTCTGTGGTTTGCTTGTTTGCAAGTGCATTTTTATTGTTGTTGACCTTTGTAAGCATCTTCCAAGACAGATACTGTGCTTCACAGGAGCGTTTGTGTGTGTGTGTGGGGGGCGGGGGGGGGGGGGGGATGTGGGCTGAGCAAATTGTGTGATACAAATTACAATGCATGGAAATTCAGCCTTTTCTCTGTGAATGAGGGGACAGAGAATAAACAAAAATGAACATTTTTGATAAAAATGTTGTACACGTGACAAAACACTTTCATATTTATTCGAAGGTTACTTATCAATGTATTTACTGCTGAAAATAGGTGCTCAGGTCTACAAAGTACAATACACGTTTTTTTGCAAAGATACTTAAAAATTTGAAGCTTGTCTTCCTTTACTGTAAGGGAATATTATTACAGAAACAATGGTAGAGAAATGTAAGGTACATGTAGCACATAATTATGTGATGAAGTATGGATGGTTCGTTCTCATCAACCTGTTGCTGTACTTTTCTTTCTTTCTTGTTGATTGGTATTCTCTGTGTAATCCCCATGCAGGTAGATGTATCCACAGGTGAGATTTATCATACCAGAGGGCGCTACATTCAGGTTCATGCATGCTTCTCATGCAATATGTTGTATCCATAACCTTTGAGAGCGCGTAAATTTATCGTTGCGCAGTTTCCTGGAAAGATATAATTGGTGTGTTTATTGTACAAGCTTATCAGATGTACATATTTGGAGAAAATATCTGCAGCTCGTGTTGAGACGTTATCTTAGGCTGAACTAAGTTCAAGGAAATCCATTTGGTGGGTGTGTGTGTGTGCGCGTGTGTAGGTTTTCTTGGAAATGTTTGTCACTTGTTGTTCCAGATAAGGCCGCTGTTTCTGAGAATCAGCGTGCTAGGGGAAGCAATCATTTTTATTTATGGATTGCCTCCCTTGATGTGCACTATTTGTTCTGCTGTTCGGTCTCAGCCGGTGTTCATGTGGTCAGGTTCGTTCAGCGTGTTAACACTTTCATAATTTTGTGCTTCATGCTGCTGTGTTGTCAGAGTTTGTTTAATTTTGTAAGTGCTCTCTCACTTTATATCATTGTTTCTGCAAGGCTTCGTGTCTGTGGGAACTGCGAAGGGACAAAACTGATAAACAAATATAGGACATTTGTGGCGCAGAAGTGATCGGACATAATTATGTCCACCTTTGTAAAAAAGTAATCAGAAGTCTCAAAATGAATCGGTCAACTCCCACATGGATCGATATGAAGCCTTGGTTTATCTGTGCAGTGAACCCAAGGAGACGTTTGATGTTGAGTTGACACGGTCACAAACAGCATGCATGGGTAATTACACTTCTCTGTCTTGGTGACTGAAATCAGTTTTTGGGGAAAACCTGCCCTGACTGAAATTCCGTTTGTGGAGCAAATCATGGATCAGATAGTACAATGAGTAGCGGCCCAGATATAAAAGTCACATTTGTAGTTCAGTGTCAGGGTGCTAGGAGTGCCCAACAAATGCTTTGAAACGTGCTGAAATTCATGTTTGGCTGGGTGCTCCACCATTGTGGAGCCCAGTGCCTCTATGTCCCGGCCTGAGCTTCAGTCTTAAATCTTTTCAAAATTTAAAAGTGTCACCCATGAACATATATACGTATGCGTGTCTGGCATATCTGGATGCATTTGCATAGTATACATATAACCATATGTGCCTGTGAGTGGCTCTGCTCCTTTTTTTCTTTTCTTTTTTCCCCTGAACTGTGGTAATCATAAGCTATAACAGTGCAACAGGTTGAAAAGTTCAGTGAGAATGAACCATTTCTATAGATTTGTTGGAATGTGATATGATTTCTTCATTTTTTAGTTTCTGCTTATTCTGTTGTCTGTACTTCCAGTGTTAAATGTGAGAGGAGCTGTTTATTACAATTCTTTTATATATATCAGTTCATAATTCTTGACTGTTTAAACGTTAGAAACTTATATATATATATGTAGTTTGTAACTGTTTTGGCTCCACTTCATGTCTCAGTGTCAGTACTAAGGTTTTGTTTTTGTTTCTGAACCAGTGTTTACTATGGCTTCATTTAGCCTAAGCTGACACAGTTGGCAGATTTTTGTATGTTTCAGTCGTAATGAAATAAGGCTGTGTAAGTACATTGTATAATGTATATGTTAGAATGAGATGAATGCCTTTTAATTCTTGTAACCTGAGTGGGGAGCCAGGAAAGCTGAATGGTAGAGTGTTGGACACTCAGTGCTCAGGTCTTGAGTTCAAAGTCTGGCTGGGAGCCAATTTGTACTGGCTCTTTCCTTGTTGCCCTGTCTTTGATGTCACCTGTATGCGGTGGAAAAGGACGTAATAAGCGCGAAACCGCCATACACCTCTGTAAACTGAATAATACAGAGGTTCTGAAGATTTTGGGTTTAAGTCTCACAGTGTGGTACATATATTCACTTTTTAGGCATTAAAAAAGAAAAAAAGAAGAAGAGATTTTATACAATGTATGTCCGGAACATATTTGCAGCATATGTTTATGATGAACCCCGGTACCATCCAAACCATTCCATCCAGTGTTTAGTTCTGCATCAACTGGTATATTGTCTGTACTGTGTGAACTCCTTAGAACCTGTTTTATGTTCACTGGCCTAAGCATCTGTTTCTGTTATCACCAGATTACGTTTGGTCAGCTGTGTAACTGCTGTTTGAATACATATATATGGCTTTTTATCTGTGGAAACTAAACCAGGCTGGGGAATTGTCAGTCATTTGGCATTTTTCAGTCAAATTTCCTATCCTTTCAGCCAAAAAATCCAAGTTTCAATAAGATTATGACAAACTTAGAATTTTTTCCCCCAATATGGTCCAGATTTAGTGATGAAGCTGGCAGGAGAAGAATGTTTTGAATGCACTTGTAAATATAAGTAAATGCCCGGAACCAAGGAAAGTGTATAATATACCTATGCAAAAAAAAAAGAAAAAAAAAGAAAAGAATTTATACAGTTGATGTATACGAAATATGCTGTCAATACAAAAATTTCATGCATTGGTATGTGTGCATGTGTGTATATATTTGCAGATGTCTGTTCTTTGTCTTGAAACTGTGTTTTCTCAGGCCGTTTGATGTTGAAAAGATGTTCCATCTGTCTTTTCCCAGTGTTTTTTGTTGGCATTGTTCCTCAGACACTGTTGTGCATAATCAGTTTGTCAAAGGAAGATTTCCTATGGTGAGCATTTAAAGAAAAAAAAATCTGGTTTTCATTGCATTTGGAAAGAAAACATCTGGCTCCCACCTCCCATATATGGGGATCAGAATGCAGACATGTCTGGAAAGGGGGCTTACCTGCATGTGCATGCAAAATACTATTTAACTTATTTACTATGCAGAACTGATCACTTGCCTGTATGTATCAGCCGCCCAAGGGCATTACATGATGTAAATACCTCCATACTGGACTCTGTTGTTGTTTTCTCAGTCGTAGAATAATCAGTTATCCATATACTTTGTTGATGAGTAAGACCTGTTATTAGTTTTGTTTCTATACACATAGAATTTTTTAAATTTATTTTTGTTGCTTTGGTGAGATATTGTTTGTACATACATGTACCCTGTAACAGCAGGTTTTAAGGCTCTTGTAGTAGAGACATGGTCTCAGAATTTTGATACCACTGAAAATGTGCCATATGCCCAATAAGAAGTACCGGTACATGTAATTGTAAAGTAAATTTACACTCTTGAACATTTTGTAGGCTGTGCTTGTAGGCACACCACTTTATGCAGTGGCGAACTGGAGGTACAGTGAAAAAAAAAGACTCTTGCCAGAAATTTCATCAGTAGCGCAAAGTATTGGTAGTCCTGTGAGCGTTCATGCTGGCACATGTTGTACTAAAGACATGAGTCACTACACTGCACTGCCCTGCCCATAGTGTATAGTATAGTAGGAGAACTTATTCAGGATCACTTCCATTGTTGGCACGCAACGATGTTGCCTCCTTGAAGGTAGGTTTAGTAGACTCGGTCAATAGCCCAGGCTTTAAAACGGAATGTGGGCCTACTACTGACCTATCGCATTTTCAGACCAGACTTTCATATTGACACGGGAACAGCAAGTTTGGAAAGTGCATTCCCACGCAGATGTTACAACCAAATGAAATCAGTAGTAATTGCTGTGATTGTCAAAACATGTATCGGCAAGCATCAAATGAAAGCTTGATGTGTTAATGCCTGCATGCAGCTCACTGTACCTCCAGCATCCAGTGCTGTCGATGTCACAACAGAAAGATGTTCATTTTGTATGTATTTAACTTATTTGAAGTTGTAGTAAACAACAGCTGATGAGGCTAGCTAGTTCATTGTGAAACTATAAAGTTTGTATGGGAAGACAATATTTCCAAGAAAATTTTCAGTTTGCATCATGGGGTTAGGGAAATGGTAAGGGATGTGTACTCACTACTGAATTAGAGATGGATATGTAGTTCACAATTTGATTGCTGTAAAGTTAGCAGCATCTCTGTTGATAAAAATACTGTGAATAACATCATTCGCTGATTCATTGTCAACCACACACTTGTAGAAAAAAAAAAAAATCAATGTGCTTGAGCGATGTATGCATGGGTACAAATATATGCAGTATAACTTGCTTGCAAATCCAGTACACTTAGTGTGGGTATATGCTGACCGTCTATTAAGTACATGTAGCGGGTTAATTACTGAGATCTTCACGTAACTGATTGAGCAGAAACAATGTATGCACTGCAGTTCATAAAATGACCTGTGGACGTTTTCTCCTTGTGATAATTGATTGTTTCTGATAATTATCCACAGCAGATGATTTTTGGAAATAGTGATGCCGTGCTACCGCGGACAAACAACATCCATGTGAGGCAGTCACAGTATAATCATGGCACTGAATGTTGTCAACAGAAGAGGGTTTGCCAAACGTGGCAGGTCATGAAATTTTCACATTATGTGCCGGATGACCTCAGAGACACTTCTCTGTGTATTTCAGCCAATGATGTACATTTGTCTGAGGTTTTGGTGTGTGGATTTCATTTTCCTGAGAATATCTTTTCCTGATCATGACGCAAGTCTCTTAGACCTTACAATTTCTACATTTCACTGTGCAGCTTCACAGGTTTTTTTGTTTCAAAGTCTTTAATAAGTTTATTACAGTTTGAGGTGCTCTGTGCATAAATAAAGTATGCTTTGAAGTGAAACTAATATTGACTTTTGTGCGGTCAGTGACTGTGTGCTGTTTGTTTTTGATCTGGTAATTGTGGTGTGTATGTATGAGGCTGCATGTGGTGATGCTCATCATGCATGAGATACTTCATCAGCCATGTAAGCAGATGACAAAAGCACACCACTGTCACAAGACTAACAGTTTTTACAAAATTTACTTCATGAAGAACAGTGGTCTGAGTGTGTCATAAAGCACAATTCACTGTTGCCACATAAATACCTATTATGCACATTTTCTATGAGTAATAAATACAGGATATTTTCATGATACACAAGTGGACGGCTGCTAACAAGTACTGCAAACCCTAATTAACCTGTGAGATATGATGTAAAACAAAAAAAGTACCAACAACCAAACAGGGACGGAGTCTCAGTTCACATAGGCTTATACATTATAGGCTTCATGTATCACAGCGTAAGTTATATCTTCATGTAAATACCATGAATAAGAACTACAGTACATGTACATGAAATCCAAAACCAATTTCTTACATTAAAAATGATGTTGAAAACGCTATTCTAAATAAACCCGTACACACACACAGTCTCTCTCTCTTTCAAATGAGATCATTTACAATGAACAACTCCAAAACAACAGCAATGAAAGAAACGCACCCACAGCTCTACTTAAACAAGAACGGGAATGTAACAACCAGTAACCACATGAGCAATACAAATTCATGTACATATATAACCACAGGAGGAGTAAATTGTAATACAGTGTACAAATAAATGTACATACATATATGGAAAATAAAATAAACAACTGCTTGTGGTAGTATATAAAGCACATGTAAACAGATCTTTTAGCACAATACACATGCAAAACAGTCAAATGTAGTTGCACAGCAAAGTACATCTGGCATAAATATGAGACACACTGCTAGTGCATACATCATAAAAAACTTGACACAACTAGGTCAGAAGATGAGACCAACAAGACAACTGATCATTGTACGCTCTCATAGTTATTGATGTAACCGCAAATTTATGTAAAATTATTTGCACAAACACTGCTTGCTGTATTTATGTGTCTTGGAGCAAAAGCTCCCTTAAAAGGACACTGCTAAAGAAGACTGCGTAGAAAGAAAAACAAAACAGATACAAAAGAAATGTAATTGTATCTGTTGTAAGACTTGGGTTCGAGATATGGTGTAACAAATACCATGTAACATGATTCAAAATGTACCTCTCATTCATCATTGTTATAGAAATACCTGTACCTCTCATTCATCATTGTTATAGAAATACCTGTACCTCTCATTCATCATTGTTATAGAAATACCGGAACAGAATCAGTTTTCTGTCTCACATACATGTACTACAAAAAGAAATCTAGAGGTTTGCCTGTCTAACTGCAGCCACACAAAAGGCACTTTATTTCTCGCACACTTCGTTCCGCCGATGAAAAGCGCCTTAAAGTCCCCAAGCGCAACATGAAAAACGCTGGCGAACACTCCTTCAGTTTCCTTGCCCCCAATGTTTGGAACTCGCTGCCAGTCGAACTTCGTGATCTTCCCACACTGTCCCAGTTCAAATCGAGCCTGAAAACCCTTCCGTCAGGCCTTTCACACTTATGAGTAGTCTGCCATTGTTTCAGTGCCTTTGACTGCAATTGTGCATCTGCATCAGGCCAGGTAGTGCATGTCAGTGTGTGTGTGTGTGTGTGTGTGTGTGTGTGTGTGTGTGTGTGTGTGTGTAGCGCCATGAGTTGCTATCCTGCGAGATTAAGCCCTGGGTGGACTGACACAAAACCAAACTTCCATAGCCTTTGTTGTCAGCACCAATAAGCAATTGAATGTAGTAGAATGCATTCTGCATATATGCAGACCCAGCCCCGCTACAACTTAAACTGGTTTGCACTATCACTGGTCAAGTATACCTGGTACTTGGAAGCCTATACAAAGAGTCAGGAAGAAATATGCCTTGCAGTGGATTCACATTTTCATTTGGCCTTGTACATGCACATGCTTGCTATGTCCAGCATACTTGTACTATGCACGCATGTAGGCAAGCCAACAGACACAGCCTGTCTGAAATTATTATTGCAATTTTTTTAACCTTTGCAAAAAAGTACAATGAGGTCACCACCGTATATGTATTGCGTGTACTGGATCTCAAACTACAGATTCTACAGTATTAGCTTCTGAAAATGCACCAACACTGGTGTCAGGAAGACCAGCACTATCTACAGAGGCTCGGGCATCACGTTTTGTGGACACGATGTCTTGCATCAGTTTGTGCCCTGAACCGCCCGTGTCTTTTGGTCCCCCTCCTGTCCCCTCCTCACCTGTAATGGAACTGCCTGCATCGCCCCCATGCCTAGTGGATGGGCTTTTGGAATAGGTTTTGTCTCTACCGTATTGGGCTTTCTCTCGATTCTGACTGGAAGACTGGTTCTGAGCTCTGCTGCTGAACTGGTCTGTTGATGTGCTGTGGTCTGAAATGTCTCCGTCTTTGCCTGACCCACTGCGTTCTCCATTGTCCAGTCCCGGAGAGGCTGCCAGAGCCTCTCTCTGAGTCTTGATGTCCTCCAGGGTTTCAGCCAGCACATGCTTCACAAATTTCTCTTTCCTTCTCTGCTTTCTATCATGACCGTCACCATTTTCACCTGCTGATGATGCCCTGGTGTGGTCAAGATCATGGCTCTTTGGTTTGGAGGACTGTCTGTCTGTTGCTGGGTCTTCAGGTCCTTTGCCAACGCTATCACTGGACTGGAAGTCAGGGTTTGCTCTTGCAGAATGTCTTCCTGGAGTTTCTGTCTCTGTTGCACCATTACTGGAAATGTTATTTAAAGTCTGGTAAGCTCCATCATGTCCTCTAGAACCGTAAGAGTCATTGTATACACCCTGACCTCCACTACTGCTGCCAAGCCTGTCGTAGACATTTCTCTCTGCTCCCCCATCTCTACTGCTGCTTACGTCCAGTGCTGCATTTGAATAGTCACCTTCAAAATTGTGGAAGTTGTTGACGGGGATGTCTCCAGACAAAGCCAGTGGGCGGTGGTTATCTCGATTTCTCTGACGGTTGCGGAATCGATTGTACCAGTAATTAGGACTGAGAAACGCACCACCACCCCTGTGAGTGTGACCAGCACTGCTTCCTCCCTCCTGAAATTCTCCACCTTTGTTGGCCAGTTGATATCGTCTGCAACAGATTTTTTTCACAGGAGCATAAAGGCATGAAGCTGCAAAGAAAGCTTTACAATCACGACGACCTAAGCTGCCAACAGCTGTGCACACTACTCACAAAGATGCACACCAGTGATGTACCAAAGAAGAAAGGACACAGTCAAAGGAAATGATAACTTTAAATCTCAAAGAGATATTCCTTTTACAAGTAGTCACGGCTGAGCACAGTACAAACACATAAACCATAGGAATTATTATAAGCAACTGGTAATGTGTGCTATACATGGCTGTGTGCACTGCTCTAAATGTGAAATCAAATAATTGAGAAGGCAACAGAATAATAACGCTCAGTCATGTGTATAATCCACAATTCTTAATTCAGGGGTAACAATTATGATTCAGAATGGCTTACCTCCAGAGCAGTATGCCGAAGACAACGCCGACCGCAATCAGGATGATGGCCAGAATGATAAGTCCGATGATAACTGCTGTTTCTTCACCACTACCCTCATCAGGATCTGCAAGCAGTCAAATGATTCCATTTTATCAGTGAAGTGCACAGCACAGCACGCATGCAGATGCCGAATCAACACCAAATGCTGATGACATCATGCAAAATGGATGTACATTCTCTAACTACAATTCAGGCCCTGATTGCACCCACAGGTTAGCGCTTAGCTCTTTGACAGCATCCCTGCTTGCTGGGCAAATCCCTTGTCAATTACTGCTGGAGGGCAGTGGTGTGTGACGCGAGTTTGATTACACTGGTCACAAGCCAGTCAAGTGAAAACAGGAAGTGTTCAGTACAACTCTCTGGCATTCTTGTTCCCTTCACAGGCTGATGTCATTAAAATTAAGAACCTTACCTGTAATGCGTACACATTTTTTTTTTTTTTTTTTTTTAGTGCCATATGCATTTTTACCAACCCCATGCTTTTTCTATTGCAAAACACCAAACACTAGCACAACCCCTGCATAGATATTGGTGATAGCACTCAAAAAGTTAGCCCATTCAATTCAATACATGTACTTTATTGTCCAATAACAAAGTGATTGAACTGAATACAGTACAAACACATGCAGTGAAGGTGGCCAGATCAGACAAAATGAGGTAAACCACCCTAGAAAGAGTTATGAACCTACTGTTTACAGCGGTGTGGTGAGCATCTCCAAGTTTCTGGCCAGTACTAGTGGACGTGCCTTGTTTAGGGGTACTCCCACCTCCTGTATTACCACTAGTGCTGGTCGGTCCTTCCGTTGGCTTTTGGGTGACAGGTGCTTTAGTTGTTGTCGTTGTTGTGGGTGTAGTTGTAGTAGTCGTGGTGGTGGTGGTGGTGGTTGGAGGGGGTACATCCACTGATTGGCAGGTGACAGACAGCTTTTCTCCTGAACCTGCACACCAGTGTGCTGATGAGTAATGTGTAATTACTGAACTCTCTCACAGAAATAATAATAACAATACATCATAGTTATAAGGCGCCCGTCTCTGAAGGACAGATTCAGAGCGCACACACACACACACACAACACACACACACACGCATGCACGCACCCACACCACACACACACACACACACACACACACACACACACACACACACACACATATGAACATGGACAGAGGGTCCCAGTTATCAATGGAAAGCCTGACGGAACAGGTATGTTTTGAGTTGTGATTTAAAGGCTGACAGTGTGGGGACATCACGGAGGGCAGAAGGCAACGAGTTCCAGATTGTCAGGGCGAGGTAGCTGAACGCGCGTTCACCGGTAGTTCTCATACTACTCCAAATCAGGGGAGTTGGGTGACTCAACAGGATAAGCAATGGACGCAAGACTGAAATGTTAAATAATCATCATGTTTCAGTGTGTGTGTGTGTGTGTGTGTGTGTGTGTGTGTGTGTGTGTGTGTGAATTGCGGGACTGAATGTGTTAAGAATTATGCACAACTGAAAAGATGACTTTTTTTAATATCTTCGTCAATGAATAAAAGTTAGGAACAAACTTCGTATCTCAATCCAAGCAAGCTGCCCTGGCTGATTGTAGTCTCGGAAATCAACAGATGCAGCTGTGGAGTTTTCGTCTCCAGCCGGAAAATGCAGTGCTTCATTTACATACTGGAAGTGGTGGCAAGTTTCACAGGTCCGCCTTGCTTGCCATTCCTTCTCCTCCGCCACAACTGTCAGCATGTTGGTGGCAGGGAGGAAAGCTGGAAAGTCAAGCTGAATCTCAATTGCCCACAACCTGAGATCCTCCCCTGTAGGCACAAGAAAAAGTATTTGTGAATGCACAAAGATGAAGTAACCGTAAAAGGAACAATAAGGAAATGACTGAAAAGGAAGGGCGCACTTTGGGCATGCCGTACAAAAGGTGGAGGGTCTCCAAGAGAAGCAAGCTTTACACCTGGGGCACGCAGGTATTTGAGCTCAGTCCGCATACTTCACCCTCTAGGGGTATGTGTCAATGTCATTTGCAGGGGGGGCAAATGTACCATGCCTCAGATTAGAAGGGCAGTTCCATTCTCGCTGCAAAGGATGGGATGCAAAATTAATGTGCCCTGGATCTGGGTATCCTGGGTTGAAGGCACGTAACTGCTGATCTTGTTTTATGACAGTAACCTAGGCAAGGCATTAAAAGAATGTTGTCATCAGATGGTAAAGGTATTTTGAATATCCACTGTAATTTGTAACTGTTTTGTTTTCCAGAAACGGGGCTTTTGGTGACAACTGCTATCACCAAAATGTTGCGAGAGTTGACTGGGCTGAAGGTCAGACAATCATCCCGGAGGCACATGTGAGGGTGGAATCGTGTGGCTGAGTGCAGAGCTACTGTACACTTGCACTCCTTGCAAATGACTGGGGTACCATTGCAACCCTTAGTGGGCGAAGTAAACCAACTGAGCGGTACTTGAGCCATGCATTGAACAAAACAGGTGCAGAAACTCTTTCATGTACCACACCTGACAGGAGCAGTAATATAGCAAGAAGGGTGCAGTTTGTGCACGCTTGACAAAAACAGTGAAGAGTCCCCAGGCTAGAGAAGCAAGCTTTTGCACCTTGGCACACAGGTATTTCAGCACTGCACTCTCCAGAATTTGCACATACAAAAATCTTACCTGTCACCTGACAGGAGCAGTGACGACGAAGGGCTGGAGTGTCGGGAAACTGGGGTGTTGCCAGGTATGCCAAAACATCAAAGCCTTCAAAGATTCTCTGCCAGGTACGGGTAAAGTTGCTGCACATGTCCACCACGTCAGTTCCTGAATAAATATATATACTTTTGTTTCAATGATTGAACAACAACATGGGAACACAAACTCATCAAACACAGGTTTGCACTGCCCTTTAGGTATTAAATGTAATGCAAATGATGCATCTTACATACAGGTTTTTACATACATGTACTACAAGATTTTTTTTATTACATGTATTGGTTTGCAGCCTGTCTATAATTACCTGATAAACATTCGTATCTGACAGTTACTGCCGCCTTGTTGGTTCCTGCCCCGCAATTCTCTAGGACTTCTCTGGCCTTCACCTCTTCCTGGCAAACTCCACCACCACCTGCCGACATGGGACCGTTACATGAAACATCCAGTCTTGAGCCTGATGAATGCAAGGAATGTGGGCAGTTGAGGCTGTCAATACAGTCTTGTTCTGGCTGTAGGGCACTGTAGCGCTCAGACATGACATGCAGCCATTGACCGGAACTGCATGTCAGGTTGACGTACAAGTTGTTAACATCACCACAAGCAGTTGAACGCTGTTCTTGTGCAGCTGAAATTTTGTAAAAACACGTACACAAATGTTGAAACAGGATATGATTGCTGGCACTGTTAATCATGCATATTAACACAACATTACTGCACATACCTTTTCAAAATGTTAAAAAATATGGCGGGGGTTGGGGTGGGGGGTGGGGCTGACAAGTGCTCCTGAAAACCAACAACGGGGATAGTGGGGACCCCCCAAAAAACCCAAACTAAGCCTGAATAAACTGTCCTGCTTGTCCCACTTTTTCTTTTTCCTCAGCAGTGATGGCAGGATGGTGGAAAAACAACAACAAAAAAGGATGGAAATTGGCTCATGGGCTGGAAAAAACTCATGCCTGAGTAGTAAGTGATACTGATCTGTCCTGCTTGTCCCACTTATATTTTTTCTCAGCAGTGACGGCAGGACAGCTAAAAAAATTAAAAAAAAAAAAAGAAGGTGGAAATTGGCATGGGGTGGTTGAATTCCGCCTAACAGCTAAAATAACTCATGTCTGATTATACATACCATCACATGCTCTTAGAATGATGGCACCACAGAACACGGTGAGATACCAGTGACTAGCCATGGTGGAATTCAGTCAGTGACGGGAAGATACTCAGGCAGATGCAGATGATCATTTGCTGAACCACTAGCAATGTCAGCAAGTTATGGTATTACAAGTCAGCCATTTACAGATATTTGAAACCACATCTGCAACAGTAAAATGAACATTCCTGGTTAAACACGCACACACTCGCACATGAAATGAGACTAATGACAATCAATGCGCCATGGAAGTATGTCCATAGAGGTGGACTTTCCGTGCGTACTCGTTGTTAAGTGCACAAATATGGAAATCCGTTTAAAAAATTCTGCTTGTTTATTATTTACTTTATGAACTAACAGGTGTAATATTCTTCGCCGTGTACTTGTGTTCCACTGAAGACTGAAAACTTGTATGCGGCCATGTTTACAGATCCGAAAGACACACCCAAGACTCTGAGTTGTTGACAACAGCAAAAACTCTTTAAACAACCTCGTATCTAAACCAGAAGTCACTGACGCTTTTGGGATCGTACATGCCGCCTCTACACCACTAGAAAGAAATGCAGCTCACACTTCTCTGTTTGAACAAAACCGACATAGCAGTATCCAGCGACGCGCCGAAATTTGTCGGACTTAGTCGAAGTATGCCGGGGAGTCTTTCCGGATAAGTTCGGTTGTTTCCGTCGTCATCCGGAAAATCCAGACCTTAGTGGGTTAGCGGACAGTTGGATTGTTTTGTTCGTAACTCAAAATCCAGTGCGACTGTGGTCAGTCGAACAACATTATTTTACGCTCATGGACATGGTGAGCAGAGGCCTTACCATGTCGGTGGATGCGATTCAACGAATGGTTTGAGGCGGTTTCTTCACCAGGGGGAGCAACCTTTCTTTCATCGGGCGAAATAATATTTCACAGGTGTTACGTCCCTTAATTTATTTCCTCAGCGTGTGCGCCAGCGTTCAGTTTTCGGTGTTGACTTCGTAAATCAGACAAGCATAGTAATTTTTCATTAACATGATACTAGCATCGAGCCGTGGGAAGTCTAACCTTGTCACATGCCGCAAAGCCCCTCTTTTCGGTTTCCCCTCCATCCCCTCCGCCGGTCAGTCCCGGCACTGAAACTGACTGCCAGTGACTAACAACTGACCGGCGGGCTTGACCGGCCGTCAACACTGAACAACAACAACGACAACAAAACAAACAAACAAACATCAGTCACTGACGTGGGACACAGTATAGCATCTGAAACTATTGTGGTGATTCGGGTTGGCGTGCAAAATGTTCTACGCACGGCCGGTACGCGGCGGCACTGAGCGTACCCCGTGAATTGAATGGTTTGAGCTTTATAATTACGTCCTATGGCTTGTCAGCCGTACCGTGCGCAGCGGCACTGAGCGTACCCCGTGAATTGAATGGTTTGAGCTTTATAATTACGTCCTATGGCTTGTCAGCCGTACGCAGCGGCACTGAGCGTACCCCGTGAATTGAATGGTTTGAGCTTTATAATTACGTCCTATGGCTTGTCAGCCGTACGCAGCGGCACTGAGCGTACCCCGTGAATTGAATGGTTTGAGCTTAATAATTACGTCCTATGGCTTGTCAGCCGTACGCAGCGGCACTGAGCGTACCCCGTGAATTGAATGGTTTGAGCTTTATAATTACGTCCTATGGCTTGTCAGCCGTACGCAGCGGCACTGAGCGTACCCCGTGAATTGAATGGTTTGAGCTTTATAATAACGTCCTATGGCTTGTCAGCCGCACGCAGCGGCACTGAGCGTACCCCGTGAATTGAATGGTTTGAGCTTTATAATTACGTCCTATAGCTTGTCAGCCGTACGCAGCGGCACTGAGCGTACCCCGTGAATTGAATGGTTTGAGCTTTATAATTACGTCCTATAGCTTGTCAGCCGTACGCAGCGGCACTGAGCGTACCCCGTGAATTGAATGGTTTGAGCTTTATAATTACGTCCTATGGCTTGTCAGCCCAGTTTTACCTGGCGTATGTCATCGACTGCTTGGCTTTGCGGGTGACTTGTTAGGTGGATATGGGCTGTTTTGTTTTGCGGCTTTGGGCATCGTTAGAGGTTCTCTGCTAGGGGCTCAAGTGCCTGTCTGGGTTGTTTCTCAATGCCGGCTTTGGTCGATACCCCGTCAGTACTCAGCTGCAGACGTTATAAATTATTTGGTTGCGGACTGACGACCAAGTAGCGCTGTCCGCCTACTTGGTCGTCAGTCCGCAACCAAATACTTTATAACGTATACCCGCGGCGACAACTATGAAGTAAGTCACGGTTCAAGTGAGCAATGCTTCAGTTCGCATGTGAAAACTTACAACGTACTTTGCACCGAAGACGGGGGCCCTAAAACTGTTTTCAAGTCAGCAATGACTTGAGAGGATTTGGTTATCACTGAGTTGTTGTGGAGAAACACAGTCATTAATTTTGTCGGAGTGAAAGCTACAGCCGGATCACACCATGACACAAGTCCGGCCACCACATGCCACACCAGGACACAAGACCAACACTGACCACACCATGACACAAGACCAACACTGACCACACCATGACACAAGAACAACACTGACCACACAATGACACAAGACCAACACTGACCACACCATGACACAAGACCAACACTGACCACACCATGACACAAGACCACCACTGACCACACCATGACACAAGACCAACACTGACCACACCATGACACAAGACCAACACTGACCACACCATGACACAAGACCAACACTGACCACACCATGACACAAGACCAACACTGACCACACCATGACACAAGACCAACACTGACCACACCATGACACACTGAGACCAACACTGACCACACCGTGACACACGACCAACACTGACCACTGACACCATGACATCAGTCGACAAGACCAACACTGACCACACCAATACCACCAAAGATTACACCATGACACAAGACTAACACTGATCACAGACACCATGACACAAGACCAACACAAATCCGCACACCATAACATCAGACCACAACATGGTACAATACCACCGCAGACCGCACCATGACCCAATACCACACCACACCAGACCACACTGTGACACAAGACCACACCACTGACACCAAACCACACCAGATCACACCACCACATCAAACCACAAAACCAAAACATTCCCATCAACGACAAAATTCATTCATTCAAAATGCATGTAGTCTGTCCATTAACTCACCTATTAGAGCACTCTGTACCCTTATCTGCCTATAATGCACACATGAAAAAGAAATAAAATGATAATTGAGAATAATAAATAATAAAACAGGAAAATGATGAAGGAAGGGGGAAAAAAAGAAAAAAAAAAGAGAGAGAGAGAGAGAGAGAGAGAGAGAGAACAACAAAAAAAACAAAGCCTTCTGAAACGGTTTCTGTGCCCGGTAGGCCTATAGAAAACCCGCTTTCTGATTCCCTAAAAAAAAAAAAAAAGTGCAAAACTGACAAATAACCAGATTCTTATCGACAAGTCAATGCAGCCAGTCACAGAGCACCACTACTCCGACAGACTATTCACACGTGTAGGACGTGACTGCCTGTTGGAGTTTTCCGGAAGGTTCCCTGCAAGAACGTCCTATCTCTCTTCTTTCTGTCTGTATCGATGGCACGGAACCCTCGATTTGCTTGACGAAGCTGCCGTGTAATGGCAAAACACAGTAAATCCATGACGTCATTTTGTTGGGAAAAGACCACAATGTACTAATTTCACCATGAAATCACCCCGGTTCCCATCAGATGACGTCATGGAGTTACCGCCGGTTTCGTGCCATTGCACGGCAGAAAGAAATCAGATGGCTACCGGCCCCCGTAGTGTAGTGGTTAGCACTTCGGATCATGGACCGGGAGACCCGGGTTCGAGTCCCAGCCGAGGCAAGCGGGATCTTTGCTACCTAGGTCGGCTCCTACCCAGAGCGGGTGTGCTATGGGCCCAGTGGGGAGGCTGTTGCCACACAGCCGAGATTCACCCAAGATTCACACAGCCGAGATTCACCCACTTCACGGGTGCGACTTTGGGGGTGCGTCCCTTCCCACGTCGTATGATGTGGATGATTACACGGCCGGCACCGCAGGTGCCGTAGTTCCCGGGCCTGGTTAATGCCGGGATATTTATGACAGGAAGCGAGGAATGCGGCCCTGTCCCGCAGTCCCATACCACACGGACCTCCATACCATCATCCTCATCTCCATCATCATAATAAAAAAAATTGCCCCAGCTTTCGAGCCCTCCGTGGATTCCACCCATGACCTGGGAGGAACACCACTGGAACTGGCAAAGAGTTGGGGCAGCAGCAAAAAAAAAAAAAAAAAAAAACCAAAAAAAAACAACCCCAGATGGCTGGCCAAGGAGAGGGCGTAGCTACGAGTCTTTGGGCTGCATGATCATGAATAGACTGTCGTTACGTGGTTATAGACACTGACACACACTACAAATTCTTGACAACTGAAACTGTTAACTTAAAGTTAAACTGATTTGAATCGTGCAGCTAAAAAAAAAAACAACAACAACAACAACAACAACAACAAAACCAAACAAACAAAACAAAACACCAAGGACCCCCAAACCAAAGCAAACCAAACCAAACCATGTTCTTCTGCCCAGAACGTGCCCTGCAGACGTTTGGAAGAAGTGCGAGTATGCATAAAGGATGAACAAAATCGGTGACCAAAATCGTGGAAGGATTATGCAAGGAGTTCACTTCTAAAGCACCGCAATCTTGCATGCAAAGTGCTTACGCTTCCTATGTCCTGCCTATTTGTCTCTGGTTTCATTCACTTGAGTCATTGGACCTTAAATCAGCGTCAGCTTGTTCAAACAAAGTGCTGTTTAGTGAAGCACTTGAAAAGCACACCGGTCTCTTTTTATTTACAAACTTTTTTGTTGTTGTTGCCAGCAATGCTGAGGGTTGTCAGGTATGGTCTCTTTGCCACCGACACAGACGTAAAGAGAGAGACGCACCGCTGCACGCTGCCACCGCTGCTTGCGAGTGTCGCTATCGCGGCCATCTTACTAATACCATAACTCAGAGGCTCTGTGTATAGGACGCCTCGTTCGAAATACAAAGTTCTTTAGAAAGACGTCATCAGAAATGTGACGTAAGATAAAGCGGACCAATGCTATGCGCGCTATGTAAACAGCTGATAGCGTCTGGCCAATGCCATGCGCGCTATGTAAACAGTTGGCACTTCCAGGTACTAGCAACATGGCGCGCGGCGGCGTCACTTTTCCGGCACCGCGGTGCGTCTATCTCTATACGTCTGTGGTCACCGACCATAAACGCTTTATCAGACGTATACAAATACGGGCGTGACTGAAACAAAAAGGGCGGGAGTTATTCCGGTGCAATTCCAATTGTAAAAAAGTAGAGCACGATTGTTCTGAGCTAGAGCAGTTAGCAGTAGCACTTTTTTTTTCTTTTTTCAAAATCTGAGTAGCAGCGGAAAAACGCCTTGGATTGTACATTAGGTTTATCTGTTTGAAAGAAAGGGACCGTTTGTCAGCGAGAACAGGTTACTGCTGTGTAAAGACGGGTTCATGCTCGTCGAACTGTTGAATCTGAGTACCACCCGGAATACGCCCATCCTTTTATTTGTTTTGACACCCGTATCTAGTGTCAGCACACACACACACACACACACACACACACACACACACACACACACACACACACACACACACACACACACACACACACACACACACTTACCGCCAAAAAGGACTCATCAGCATAGTGTGCACCTAGGGTGTCTGAGTATGAAGCAGATTTCGTTACGTAACTGTATATGTGAAAATATGTGTTGTTTGGAGAAACGTCACAGTCTTGTTTTTTTTTTTTTTTAATCACTGAAACTTCTTGTTGCGCGCAGCGAAATCCGCCCCATCCCCAAAACAGGGGGGGGGGGGGGGGGGGGAGGGGGGGGGGGGGGGGAGGGGGGGGGGGGGGCAAAATCTTTGTTAGCACACGGGAGCACAAAAATAACAGCGTTTCAGTGTTCTTGAAACTGCACGGCTGGCCACATTCCTACAGGTGCGCCCTTTCTGCATTATAATTATAATAATAATAATAATTGTGTAGAGTACAGGCGCTTTACCCAATTTCTTGAATCGGCTCAAAGCGCCGAGAACCGAACCCAACACGTACGCTCGCGTGAATCACACGCATTCTCTGACACACTGGACATGAACTCATTACAATCACGTGGTGCGAAGGGTCAGCTCAGCTATTTAAGTTTCGGAATTTAGAATTGCATTTATTTTCAAATTTTGTGGGCTGAACATTTCCAAAGCAGAGGGGGGGGGGGGGGGGGGGAGGAAGCCGGAGTACCCGGAGAGAACCCCCGACGATCGGCCCGAATGAACGGTGCCACGTACGAGAAGGAAAAATTCTTTGCCCCGAGTGGGACTCGAACCTGACCCCTCGGCATTCAGTGGTGACGAAGTCTTAACCACTAGACCACCGACCCTCCCACGTGTTCTCTAATTCAGTCTGTTATGCAGTGTCGGAAAGGCCGGATATACCCAAATAAGTTTCTACATGACAACCCAGCAATTACGTAAGACACCTGCGTGAATTACCGCAGTGCTGGCCGGCCTTGCGGGAAACCTAATTTTACCAACTAAGCGTGCATCCACGTTACATCATTAGTCTGCTGGCTTAATCTTCTCTGGATCGGTAATGACCTGAACGCTGAGGGGCAAGAGGAAACGAAACAGCACCGAACAGCCGCCCTCGCCGGTCGGGCAAGCATGATGAATGGCCTGCACCTAGGAATATCAGATGTGGTGTGGGATCTGAGCCGCACTTTACGAACAAGGCCTGTCTCAAAGACGAGGCGAGGGTGACATCTAAAAATGAGGGTGGAGCACATATGTGCGTTTCGGGGTGGGGGGTGGGGTGTTTGGAAGTTTAACGTCCTTTTCCACCACACACGGGTGATATCAAAGACGGGGCAACAATGAAAAAGCCAGCACAAATATGTGGCACCAGCCGGGATTTGAACTCACGACCCGAGCATTGGAAGTCCAACGCTCTACCATTCGGCCACCCCGGCTCCCCGTTTCGGAGGGCAGAGATTTCATCCTGAAACTGGGCTGGTCTCTTTGAACCGCCACTGTGACAGTCCGCCGCTCTCCCTGAAACTAAGGACTACACACCCCACGTGACCAAAAGTATGTCTGGGGTTGTGGTGGGGCGTCTTCTTTCTTTACCCGACTCCGTCACCGTAATTATATGCCAGGCAACGCATTTTGGCAAATTATGCTCACAATACTCCGAAGGTAAAAAACCTCACGTCAAGGGGATGTGACCTAGTGGTTAAGGGAGGCCGCCCGCGGGTTCTGAAATTAACTCTTTGACTGCCAAGGCAGGGTAGTGGCCATGCAAATGCATGGCCACTTCCATGCCTTGGCAGTCAAGGGGTTAATACAGGGTTCGAATTGCCTGGAGGGCAGGAATGTGGCTGGGAATTTTTCTTCAGTAAGTGGAAACTTTGCGTACACTGCTGCTGGTTTATGGTGCCTGTTTTGCCTTTCTGTACACACAGTGAGTGAGTGAGTGTTTGGGAGTTTTACGTCCTTTTCCACCACGTACGGGTGGTATCAAAGACAGGGCAACGAGAAAAAAGCCCAGCACTAATATGTGGTCCCAGCAGGGATTCGAACCCACGACCCGAGCGTTGGGAGTCCAACGCTCTACCATTCGGCTATCCCGGCTCCCCTTCTGTACACACAGACTGATACACACATCGAGTGTGCACGTTAAAAATCCTCCTCCACCCAGGAGGAGCCGTGGAGTGGAGACAAGGGCCCCGTTTACATTAGCTTAAAATACCGCCCTGAAAGCGCTCTGAGAGCGCCCTGTCGCGTTTACACTTGGACAAACCGCTCCGAAAGCGCACCGCTCTCAGACTACCTACAGTGGGTAGTCTGAGGGCGCTCTAGCTTAAAGCGCTTTCGTCATGTCACGTGGGGCCCTGTGTCACCGTAGCAACAAGCCATTTTTGCAAATGGCGAAAGATCGGGTTTTTTTTTTCCTGCCAGGCATACAAAAACACATGCTTTCTGGGCGCTGCCATCTTGAATATGTCACATTCCTCGAGAGCACGTGACATACCAGCTCCCTTTCCACGATTGTGTAACGTAAACGCCGTGGAGCGCTCTCAGTACGGTGCGCTTTAGGGGCGCCCTCAGAGCGCTTTGTAATGTAAGCGGGGCCCTAGGACACTTCAGTGCGTGCAGAGAGACCCTGAACGTTTTTTTTTTTTTCTGGGGACTGGGGAGCAGCCCGAATTTTCCTCGCAACAGAGACGTTGGTGTTCGAGGGTGGGGTGGATGTTTAGGAGGCTAACGTCCTTTTTCCACCACGTATGGGTGATATCAAAAGACGGGGCAACGACTGAGAATAAGGCCAGCACAAATACTTTTGGCCCCCAGCCGGGATTCGAACTCACGACACGAGCATTGAGAATCCAGCGCTCTACCATTCGGCTATCCCGGCTTTGTGTTCGAATGAACATGGAAAACAGCTCAAATGACACACGCTCCGGAAAAAAACAATTAGGACAAAGGCATGTTGTAGCCGCCGCATGTCACACAAGAAACACGGAAGGAAAAAACAACCCACCATGTCCGCTGATTGTTCGGAGTAAAAACACTCTTGTGTCATCCGCTTGATGGGACAAAAAGACATGCACATATACCATTGCTGTTTCAGAATATTATGTGTTCAAGAAGATGCGTCTGTTTATGTGTGTGGGGAGCCGGGGTGGCCGAATGGTAGAGCGTTGGACTTTCAATGCTCGGGTCGTGAGTTCGAATCCCGGTTGGGGCCAAATATTTGTGCTGGCCTTTTTTTCGCTGCCCCGTCTTTGATATCACCTTATGTGGTGGAAAAGGACGTTAAACTCCCAAACACCCACCCACCCTGTTTATGTGTGGGCCAGGTATCGATGGCCAAATAATGTGGAAAGACACCGCTATCTCCGGTAAATAACAACACGACTGAGAGATTACGCCACAAGCGCGGATCTAAAACGACGCATTTCACGTTATCGTTTGGCTGATAAGTGGCACAGTAGTAATTTAATCTTTGCACTGAGAAGGAATTTTCACGGGAGGATTAGGAACAATAGCTACTCCGGCAATAGTAGCCGGATCTGATAAGAAGAGGAAAATCACCCAAGTGGCACAGTGGTAATTTAATCTTTGCACTGAGAAGAAATTTTCACGGGAGGATTAGTAACAATAGCTACTTCCGCAATAGTAGCCGGATCTGATCAGAAGAGGAAAATCACCCATGAAAAGAGTCCACCCACCCACCCACCCACCCACCCACACACACGCACCCCCCCCCCCCACACACACATCCACACAGACACACACACACTGATTTCAAGAGTCCCACCGTACCCAGTGAAAATCCAATGCACTGTGTGAAACGGCACAAGCACGTGTAACACGTTCCGTGATCAGCCCACAGAGCGCCCTACATTTCACTGACTGACCCTACCCAAACACCACACCTCACAAACCACATGTAACGGAACTCACCGTCCCTCCCTGAGTCAGTGACTGGACCGGTTCAGAGTGACAGCCGCCAGGACGTCACCACGCCTTGTAAATCAGTGCCGCGACAGTGCAAAAGTCAATTAATCATCCTTCATCTCGGTAAACGGGAGTGATGTAGCGAGTAACGTGGGGAATCTTGTCAGCCTCAGCAATTCAAGCCCGTTCTGTTCATGTCGCTGGCTTCGGGAACGGCGTCATCCGTTTTGCATTATTCCAGGCTTTTGATGTACTGGCCTCAAGCGGCCAGGAACCATGCTGGACTGAAGTCTAGGGTGTGTTGGCCGGAGGTTCACATGCACTAAAATTACCACGCAAAATGGTTTCAGACCGTGACCATGGCGAATGACATGAGGAAAGCGGGCTACACAATAGCATCACAGAGTCACACAGTTTCTTCAGCAGAGAACTCACCAGTTTTATCGTGCCAGATGGCTAACGAGGGAAGGTAGAACACAAGAGCTCCAGTCAGCCAAAGCCCATGGAATTATCGCAACCACTTGCCTAAACTGATGAACTGACGAACTGCATCAAAACTGTCCGAGGCGTCAGTGTGCATGCAGTGTAATCTGTTTCCATGATCACGTCTTTGGTTGCCGGGATACTGACGAGTATAGTTAGATATTTTAAAGGCAGCATTCAGGATATTTATCGTTTCTCCGCCCATCAGATATTTTAAAGACACTACTCAGAAACCTCACTACAAGTGCTACCTAAGAAATGCTGGTCTTCACGTACGCCACAACTTCGCTGTGTTGATGTGGCCAACGTGAGGCCTTGAGGACAGGTACACCTGTAGCGGCGGGCGGTCAAGGAAGCGTTCAGCTGGCGTGCAGTGCATTGTGGTGACGGTATTGTGACGTCGGGTAAACTACACTCCCTTTCCATACAGTGGGGGTAAATGGTCAGATCGTGGGAGTCACCGAAACATCCTCCTTGAAGACAGCTGGGCTGAGAGGCAACGGTGAGTAACGATTCATGTTTTTTTGTCATCTCTTTCCGTTTTCTCCTTGTCACTAGAATAACTTGCACGTGCGTTGACGAACCGTGTGATACGTGATAGGAACTGAGGTGTCGGCACTGACTATATCCAGTCAGCAACCGGTTCATATCGCCCGCTGTACCTAATACTGTGTCTATTCTCCCCCCAACTCCCTCCGGCTCGACCGCTGGTTGGGCCTTCAGTGCTCGAGTCGTGAGTTCGAATCCTTGATAGGGCCAGATATTTGTGTCCACTTTTCTTTCTCGTTGCTTCGTCTTTGATGTTACTCGCATGTGGGGGAAAAAGGACGTTAAACCCTCCAACTCCTAATCAGCCCGACCCCCTCGCAATCCAGTTTGGACATAAAAAAAATCGTGCTGGCTCACGCCTCGTCTTTGATATCACCTTTAGGTGGTGGAAAAGGACGTTAAATCCACGGCAAACTACAGACGCCCCCCTCTCCCCCCCCCCACCCGTCGTTGATCGGAAATTTCCTATTTCCCTGTGCCACGGTATCTCTCTCCCCCCCCCCCCCCCCACTCTCTCGAGGAAGCAAAGAAGCAAACACGACGTCTTGTGTTGTATTTTGTCAACAAAATCACGTCACAGAAAACACGTTCTGTGCTTTTGTCAATACTTAGCGCCTGACAAAATCTGTTTACGATGCGGACGACACTACCCACCCCTACATCTCCCCCCCCCCCTCCCTCCCCCCCCCCCCCACGCCCATTTGAATCTTAAGTAACCAAGAGGTGAGCCCAGTAACAACAATTAAACCCCGAAACGAGTAGTGGTTCCTAACGCGGCGACACACTAATCCAACCAGACACCCTGCCTCAAGCATCGCCTTCACCCGATCTACGACAATAGTCGTAAATGACAAGATTTCATGCCTCTCTGCCGCCGCGCTCCTATAGTCGTAACACTCAGACAGAAATTCATTATCTATTTGTATGTTCAAAATGGGTTTAGATGAAATCTACTCCCTTGGAAACCGTTTCTGTTTGCGTTGGTTACCGTTGAGATTTAAAATTTTTAATTTTTTTTTTCAATGAGGTTTATGCCAGAGGTATGACAGTAGTGTCAGTATAAGGTAAATCAAGTCAAAGTGTTTATTTCAAAATCCCGTTGGGGGTACTGACATGAAACGAGACAATTAACGTATAAAGCAAGCTCACCACACCGGCCAACATACATCATGATCGCTCGCGCATAAGTTTTACAGGACTCAGGCATACAGACAGACATAATACATACATACATACATACATACATACATACATACATACATACATACATACATACATATACATACATACATACATACTACGTAAAAATATACAAATATAGAAAGGGTTAAGGTGCATTTGAAAGGGTACCGCAGTTGTTAGTACTGTTTGCACAACCACTCACGATCTACGTGAAAAGAAGTTTTACGATCTCATTATCAGGCTATAAAACAAAAACAGTCGCAATTCACGCTGCAGAATTGTACAGGTCTCACCACCAAAGAAGCCGTCAGACGCCGTTTTTGTCTGCAAACATAAATATTTCCTGAAAGCTTAGACACTGCTGAATCTGATGAGATGGTCGTTTTTTTTTAAAAAAATATTATTTTATTGTATTTTTTTTAAACGTAGTTTGGGGGAGCCGGGGTGGTCGAATGGTAGAGCGTTGGACTTCTAATGCTCGGGTGGTGAGTTCGATCCCGGCTGGGGCCAAATATTTGTGCTGTTTTTTTCATCGTTGCCCCGTCTTTGATATCACCCTATGTGGTGGAAAAGGACGTTAAACCCCCAAACACCCACCCACCCACCCTTTTAACGTAGTTTGATTTTTTTTTTGGTGTGACAGTTGGGCTTTAACTTTGAGGGTAAATGTTTGCATCGGTGTTTGTACCTAAACCGGATACAACCTTTCTAGATGGCGAACAAGATATCCCAACCACGTCCACATGACGTTGGTGCATGTCTCCTCACTGACAAAGTCCGTGTTTGAAGGAGAGGTAGGCCGTCAATGTAACAACGACATCTAACACGTTATTGACATTGTGTAGCTGGCTAACACAACGTTACGTGCCTTAGGAGGTCAAAACTGAAAATGTCTATTGTGTACGATGGTCGGGCGTTATGTTGGCGTGGAGCCTCTGTGTGTGTGTGTGTGTGTGTGTGTGTGTGTGTGTGTGTGTGTGTGTGTGTGTGTGCGTGTGTGCGCGCGCACAGGTGTGTGCGTGGGTGTGCGTTCGGATGGAGAAATAACATCATGTTTTAATAATAATAATAATAATGAGGATTTGTCTGGCGCCCAATCTCCTGCTGGAGCTCTGGGCGCCTCACAATAGTAGGGTGGCAATACATACACATGAAATACGTCACGTGACATACACATTAAATATACATCACATACACGTTACATACACACAGCTATGATACATCCTAACACGACTTGACATAAAATGACAATGATGGTAACAGTGATGACAGAGAAGTTTGTCTATATTCTACCTTGTGTTGCAAGCAAGCAGCTTTGGTAACAGTTCTTGTTAACACTGAAATTGTACATACGACACTGAAATTGTACGTACACTGCATATCTATGTCCTTTTGAGTTTTTGACTTGTGTTCAGATCTTTCAGTGGACACAATATGTCAATGAAATAAATAGTTTCAGAGTTCTGAGCTCTCTCTCTCTCTCTCTCTCTCTCTCTCGATTTAGATTGTCTACCACTTGATAAACATCTGGCCTTTAATAAATGCATCATGATGCACAAAATTATCAATGGCAAAGCGCCCAACTACTTGTCTAAACTGTTTAGACCTTGCGACAGCGGGTACAGCACTTCGAGGAACAGTCTCTTCGTCACACGCCCCAGGCTAGACTTGTTCAAATCAAGTCTCTCTTACTCAGGAGCACAGTTATGGAATAATCTCCCATCTCATGTTCAGTCTACTTCCTCCTCTCATATCTTTAAAGCTAAAGTTTATCATTACTTTTCTACCAACAAAGTGTTAACTACTTCTCTATTAGTTTTCCTACAGCTTTTCCATGCTTTTATTCTGTAGTCCCATTTCATATGTTAACGTTTTACTGCGTAGTGAATTACTCTTGCACTGTATAGTGTAGCTATGTGCTGTATGTGTGATACTGTGGGTAATCACATGTATGTCTTATGCTATGTGTGTAATGTTATGTATGCCCTCTGTGTGTGTGCGTGTGCGTGTGCGTGCGTGCGTGTGTGTGTGTGTGTGTGTGTGTGTGTGTGTGTGTGTGTGTGTGTGTGTGTGTGTGTGTGTGTGTGTGCGTGCGTGCGTGTGTCAAGGACAGACAGTTAGAGAGACCTGTGCGTCTATGTTCTCATCCTTGGAAACTAAAGTTTCAGTCAGTCAGTCAGTCAGTCTCTCTCTCTCGGAGTCTCTCTCTCTCGCTCTCTCTCTCTCCTTCCTGGCTTGGTGGTTTCTTTCGGTAGCAGTGTGTGACCGGTTGTTGAGGATCGCCGCCTTTTGTAGACAGGTGAATTGTTCACAGCTGAAGAACGACGGCCGTATTCCCACCTTCTCCGGTGATTTTCCAGGAGGTGGTGGAATTTTCGGCAAGTGGGGCCTGTAAACTGGCCGCTACAGCAGTAGGAAGCCCGGTGACTGGCATGTTCCAGACTTGGACAACAAAGGTCAGAGCGGTCGAATTCACCCCTGCGAAGTCGTGAAAAAGCGGCGGTGGAGATGGGAGGTGTGTGTGTGTGTGTGTGTGTGTGTGTGTGTGTGTGTGTGCGCCTCTCTCATCCTCAGATTTTTTCTAGTCTGTGCGTTCAGTTGATCAAATGACACATCAGTCAGTCTGCACTCTCGGGAATGCTGGCAGACTTCTCATCCAAATCTCTCTGATTGATATCTTGATCCTGTCATGGTCGGGGTGTCTGGATTGCTCAGAGAACTGAGCGGCCCCGACTCGTGACAGGAATCCTGACCGGGCCAAAAAATCGTTCGGGCTAATTCCATCTTTGCTAACAATTTCACTCGCGTGTGCGCCTGTACGCTGGACTGAAATACTCTGTCTTGGTGATATGTACAGTTCTTAATGCGATACAATGTTGTGTACACTTTGTGGCGCGAGCGGTCCAACATTCAAATTCTACAACCGTCGTTGCATTACTGGAGCGCTCAGTGTGGTCGTCGCGTCATTGAGTACGCTTCTGTAGGCTCAGTGCCAGCATTACAGACGCTGTCACTGTGCAGGTGTCTAAGTGGTGTGATGACAGACATTGATCTGTGAGCATAAAAATGGTAGCATTAGCTCCTTTAACGTAGACCCCCCCCCCCCCCCCCCAAAGTGTCTCCAGTGCTTGGGCCCGTCAATGACATCACCTTCGCAGCGGATGAAAGACGTCAAAGGCGCATCTCCCATCAATTCTATGCTTGCAGATCGTTCTCAGTCTGTTTGGTAGTGTCCGGCATCGTACCACTTCGGCACCTGCACAGTGACAGCATCGCAAAGGTTGGCACTGAAACGCCGCATCGCGAATATCAACGACTGAACAACTCATGCTTCAGCCCCGAAAAATCCACCTCAAACCTGCGATGGCTTGCGTGCTTGTCTTGCCCGTACTGTGCACGTGTTTTCCGGGATGCCGTGTAGACGTTAAAGGAGTCAGCTGGTGGCTTGCGGCACGGCCGGGCGCTGACCGGGAGAATTTGAATTGACTTGTTGCCTGATGTGCAGTGGCGTGTTTCTTTTTAACCATTTTGTTTTGCTGCCACAACTCTTTGCCGGCTCCAGTGGTGTTCCTCCCTGGTAATGGGTGAAATCCACGGAGGGCTCGGACGTTGGGGCAATTTTTATTATGCATGATGATGGAGATGAGGATGATGGTAAGATGATGCTATGGAGGTCCGTGTGGTTTGGGACTGCGGGACAGGGCCGCATTCCACGCTTCCTGTTTTTACCCAGTCTTATCATATGGTGGGCAGAGGGTGGCTGGGCTCTTAACAGTTAATTAATCACGGAATTTCTGCGTTTCAACTTGAAAACATCCACCCAGATTTGCCGGGCCGGTTGGACGTATTTTAGCTTTGGGGTCCACGCGCGCCCCTCTTAACATTACGTTTACACCCAAGGCTATATCATTGGCGTGGAGTTTACCGACACTGGCTTTCAACCCTTGTCTCTGCACGGTAGGTTTGTTCAGTTCGCACAGAAACCGTGGCAATGTTGACAATATTCTATAGGCATCTTGAAACAACCTAATAACCACAGGCCAACTCACGCCCGCCTCTTGAAACGCGAGAGCAGGACAAACATGTGTGGCTCTTACAAACCTACTCCCTTGAAATTGTGTACAATGTCAACGTTGGTTTGAAAACCCTGTATTGCATATATGCAAAACCCTGCAATTTTTGTAGGCTAATGTTACCGGGCAGTGTAAGCAAACCCTGCATTTTTATCAAGGCTGGGCTGGTACAGGTTTTCTGACACTGGACTGGCAAGTGTAGTGTGCGTGTGCTTCACTTACCAGAAGGCGGATATTACCAGACCTATTGTTATGTTCCCTTTCTTTTGCCCTTTGGAAGAAGGTTACAAAGTCACCGTGTACGCACCCCTTCCCCCCTCCCCTCTCAACACACACAGACACAGACGCAGACAGACAGACAGATAGACAGACAGACAGACACACAGACACACAGACAGACAGACAGACACACAGACAGACAGACACACAGACAGACAGACACACAGACAGACAGACACACACAGACAGACACACACAGACAGACACACACACAGACAGACAGACACACAGACAGACACACACACAGACAGACACACACACAGACAGACACACACACAGACAGACACACACACAGACACACACAGACACACACAGACACACACACACACACACACACACACACACACACACACACACACACACACACGCCAGCACCTAAGACTGTTCTGCGGGGAAAGGCAGTTTCGAGGTGAATCGAGCAACTCCGACAAACCAGGCTATCTATTTTAGGTATAAATACTAAGAGCAAAAGAACTGTACGTGTAGTCAGTTTTTGATATTATTAGACTGGACTTTTGCATTTAAATTTGGTGGAAGGAACCATTGCTACCACTACAAGGCTTTATATGGGGAGAATTCTGTTTTGGAATAGTTGCGCCTGTGTGCGTCTGTCCTCCCGAAATAATAATTATAATAATAATTTAATTTATAAAGCGCATATTCATCTAAGATTATATGCTCTAAGCGCTAATAGCCTATCTTAGAAATTAGTAAGTCTCCGCGTGAAACACACTGACGTTTTATGATCGTGCAAACACGAGGAAAACTCAACCGTGCGTAGATACAACGTCCGCCATGTTTGTCGATTGTCGAGGGTGACAATACCACCGCCCGGCTACTGTGCTTTGGCTTCAATCAGCTAAACGCAAACCTGTCTGTGCGTGTACTTATGCGTGTGTCTCAGGCACACCAAAACAAGTCGGAACGATCTTTGAGCATTCTAATGATAGCAATAGACTCTTAACAACAACAACAACAACAACAACAACAACAACAACAACAACAACAACAACAACCGAACCCCCTCCCCCAAAAACAACAAATTAATAATAATTATAATAATTATGAGTATTATATAGGCGCTTTACCCAATTTCATGAATCGGCTCAAAGCGCCGCGAACTGAACCCAACACGCACGCTCACGTGAATCACACACATTCTCTCACACACCGGACATAAACACATTACAATCACGTGGTGCGAAGGGTCAGCTCAGCTATTTAAGTTTCGGAATTTAGAATTGCATGTATTTTTCAAATTTGGTGGGCTGAACATTTCCAAAGCAGAGGGGGAGGAAGCCGGAGTACCCGGAGAGAACCCCCGACGATCGGCCCGAATGAACGGTGCCACATACGAGAAGGAAAAATTCTTCGCCCCGAGTGGGACTCGAACCCCTGACCTCTCGCATTGGTGACAGGTCTCTTAACCACTAGACCACCGACCGCCCCAACAACAACAACAACAACAACAAAAAACACACAAAAACAAACAAAACAAAACAAAACAAAACAAAACAAAAACCTTGTTGTTTGTAAACATTTAACAGTTTGCCGACTTAAAATATTATTCATTTATTTATCTATTTTTAACAAAGCATGCGTTCGCGTCATTCTTCTAACAAAAGATCACAGCCATCAGTCAAGCAGACGTTTTCGTTTCTCGCATCATCGGTCTATCCTACAGTTACAGGAGAGTCCCCTCACATGATGGTACCAACCGGAGCCGTCGTCGTCGTTGTCGTGTCGTTGATGGTGTTGTCGCCGCTGGCGGTGGGTGAGGATTTCGTACTGACGATCCTGCACACGAACGACATTCACGCTCGGTACGACCAGTTCAACACGTACGGCAGTCCATGCTCGTCTGAGTCAGCAAGTGAAAACAAGTGTTTTGGCGGGTAGGTGTGCCAACGAAAATGTATGCCAGGACGGGGCAATGCCAGCAATATTTTTCTTCGAAAATAGACGTTCAGTTAGGCATGTTTCTCAGTCTCCAGATTTGCTTTTACCCAAAGAATTCAGTTCAGACAATGCGCGCTTAGGGCGCTTTCGTCACGTCACGTGTCACCATAGCAACAGGCCATTTTTTTGCAAATGGCGAAAGATCGTTTTTTTTTTTTTTTTTTCTGCCAGGCATACAAAAACACGTGCTTTCTGGGCGCTGCCATCTTGAATATGTCACATTCCTCGAGAGCACGTGGCATATCAGCTCCCCTTCCACGACTGTGTAACGTAAACGAAGTGGAGCGCTCTCAGTACGGTGCGCTTAAGGGGCGCCCTCAGAGCGCTCTGTAATGTAAACGGGGCCCATCACTGGCTTTCTGGACGATCCTGTCCGTGCAGGTACGCGCGACTGGTGACGGCGGTGAGAGACAAGAAGAATCAGTTCCCAAATTCCTTGCTGCTGGACGGCGGGGATCAGTACCAGGGCACGCTGTGGTTCTACAAGTACGGGGGCAATGTGACGTCACACTTCATGAACTGGCTTGGCTACGACGTTATGGTGGGCGTTTCGACCGTCAGTTAGCAAAACTAAAAGGATCTAAGTCCTTTCAATTACACGGCGCATAAGCCCTTTTACCAAAATACGGTAGAGCTGTCTGTATGGTGCCTGACTGGGAAGTCTAGTGGAAATAGGATTCCTTTTCTAGATATCTTTGTGTTATAATTCGATGTACGAGGGTCTAAACGCTATCGAAATGTTTAGCATTCAAGCCTTTTTTTTTTGGCGATTTGACTGTTGACATGATCCTCAGCTTGTTCAAGTTTCATTTTGTTAGTGATTAACACGATCCGTTGTTTATGTCCGAAGTCAGTCCTGTTAGCACGCTGTTTCTTTTTACGCTCCATACATGCAGCGCCACCTATTTTGTTTTCGTGTGTACAGGCACTTGGAAATCACGAGTTTGACCGAGGCATCGAGGGTCTGACCCCTTTCTTGAAGGACGTCAACTTCAGCGTCATCAGCGCCAATATTGACGCAAGTCTCGTGCCTGACGTCAACAGTCACGTGAGCAAGACGGTCGTGCTCACTGTGGGTGGGCAGAGAGTGGGCATCGTGGGCTACACGACCGAGGACACGCCCAACATAGCCTCCCCAGGTGAACATCATTATGTACTCTGGAAATAATGTTTGCCTGGTTTTTGTAGTCAGGATGTACGTGCCACAGACAGGCTCTTACGTAGGACACAAAGAAAGCTTACACCCTCAAAAACGAGAAAACCGGCAACAGCAGTCGTTAGGGAACCAGTATGGAAAAGGCAAGCCAAGTTTGAAGTAAGAGGATGCGAGTTCACAGAGGTAGAAAAATGTCATTTTTTGAAACCCTACCTCTGTTTGTGAATGAATTGGTGCTTTATTTGGACACTGTAGTTGCGACCTTTTTCACGGTGAAGAAATTCCAGACCTATTTTTCTTGTCCCTAGCACTCTCGCTGTAAACAGAAAAAGCACAGTGCCTGCTCGCTGTTTAGCACAGAACTGCCCTGACTATCCAGTAACTTGAGACACGGGTTTGTGATGTTATGAGTCGCTTGCTTCTGTCTGGTCGGCGACTCGATGTTCCACTCGCACGCAAAAAATGTCTTCAAGAAATCCTTTGTCCTGTCAGCTGTAAATGTTGTAAACTCTGGCCTTTTACAAAACTCACTTAATGAGTTATCATATGCAAGTCTTATAGTGTCAGTCATACTTTTAGCTCCTCACCACTGCTATCTTTTAATCTCATTTCAATCTATCCTTTTGTTTTGGGTTTTATCACTGGTACTTGTTCTTGGTTTTTAATCCTGGTCTCTGCCTGTCCTTTATTTTTTCTTTTCAGTTTGCGTGCGTGCGTGCGTGTGTGTGTGTGTGTGTGTGTGTGTGTGTGTGTGTGTGTGTGTGTGTGTGTGTGTGTGTGTGTGCGTGTGTGTGTGTGTGTGTGTGTGTGTGTGTGTGTGTGTGTGTGTGTGTGTGTGTGTGTGTGTTTGCTCTTTTACTTCTTTAGTTGTTCTTACGCAGTGTACATTGAGTGAATGTTTGTTGTTGTTGTTGTTTTTTAAGGTTTTAGATTGTAAGGCGCCTAGAGCTCGTTCTTCGAGGATAGTCGCCCTATAAATATTATTATTATTATTGTTAGTTACATGGGACACAGCGGGGACCTGCGATGCTTGTATTGTGCTCAGGACTGTAATTGTATGAATGGATATTTTTGAGATATGATGTATTCTTTTAAACTGAATGATGTTATTAATCAGCACAGATTCCAAGCACCAATTCGGCAATTCATCTTCCTGCCCCTCTGCTTCAGAAATGTTCAGCCCACAAAATTTGAAAATAAGTGCAATTCTAAAATTCCGAAACTTAAATTCGCCCTTCGCAACACGTGGTTGTGATGTGTTCATGTTCATTGTCTGAGAGAATGCGTGTGATTCACGTGAGCGTGCGTGTTGGGTTTAGCTCGCGGCACTTTGAGCGAAATATTTGGGATAAAGCGCCAATATTAATGCAATAATAATAATTAATTACGTTTCTTCAAAGTTTCTGTCAGCAAGATTCGCGTATTTTTAGTGTTAGTGTAACAATCGGGTTTGAAGTGTGAAAAAAAGGAAGACAACACGGCCAGTTTTTTTTTTTCTGTACAGGCGATGTGAAATTCAACAGCGTGGTGGAGTCCGTGCGGCAGGAGGTGGAGAGGCTGCAAGGTGAAGGTATCAACAAGATCATCGCCCTGGGTCATGCCGGTTTCACCGTGGACAAACAGGTGGCTGCCATACCCGGGGTGGATGTGGTGGTTGGCGGACACACGAATACCTTTCTCTACACGGGTACGTGTGATGTAGTATTTCTTGTGGTCTTGTCATAATAATCCCCCACTGACAGATGTCTGCACAGACCTGAGAGTAAACAGTATGTTGTGACCTCAGGGTGTTTGGGCAGTCGGTAAGTTGTACCTTGTCTCTGTGTGTGTGTGTGTGTGTGCGTGTGCGTGTGCGTGTGCGTGTGTGTGTGTGTGTGTGTGTGTGTGTGTGTGTGAGAGAGAGAGAGAGAGAGAGAGAGAGCCGTGGTTTGTAAATCTAGAGTTTTACATCACTTGCAGCTTAGTCCGTCTCCAGATACATGAATTGCCCTACGAGGATAAATAAGTATTTTGAATTTAACTTTAACTTTGACTTTGACTTTGGCTTTGATACAGAATACAGAATACTTGATTGGTCCCGAAAAGGGAAATTGCATTTCTGACCCGCATGGTTTGGTTTTGAACAGGCAACCCTCCGTCGATCGAGCAGCCCGAGGGTGATTACCCGTTTGTGGTGACAAAAGACGGCGGCCAGGCGCTCGTTGTGCAGGACTACACCTTCGGCAAGTACCTGGGCGTGCTGCACGTCACATTTGACGACATGGGTCAGGTGAAGACATATAGTGGCAACCCAATGCTGCTCGACTCCACGGTGAAACAAGGTTTGTTAGGATTTTTTCTTAATTTTGTTATATTCAAGTGTTGTCTTGCGTTACTTGAAATTTTGGTGACGGTGTATCTGTGTTCTGATTTTCCGTGTGTCGTTTTCCGCGTGTACGAGGGTATTCTGGATGCCCCGCGCCTGGAAATATAGGTACAATGAGTGAGGAATCTGAGACGTGGCTGGCAGGAAGAAAGCTCTGGTCGTCATACTATACGTCGCCTGCAGGTCACAAAGCACTGGTTAGGGAGTAAGAGGATCTGCATTGTCAAAATGAATTTCACCCTTTTTCCTGGATTTTTTTTTTTTGGAGTCGCTAAAAGTACATTTGACTCCAGATTTTTGTTTTGGGTGAAAAGAGGGATGTTTAATGTGTCAAAAATTGCAGCTTTGATTTGAGGGATGACCTATTTTTGACCACATCCTCGGGCGTGTGCCAGGGCATAAATGACGGAGTGCACAGTTTTGTGTATAGGGTCGGGAAGGACGCCGCACCAGCAGACTATGAAAATTAGGTTGTTGGTGCGTGGGTTTTTTGGCATGCAGCTTGTGGACATGTCTTGCCTCTCGAAACCATCGTCTGGTTTGGTTGGGAAACCTGTTTTCAAGGACGTGTGCTGCCTGCCATTTGTAGGAGCCAAAGAGTAGCAATAAAGTGTATTCTGTGACCTGCAGAGCAGAGGCGTGCAAAGAGGCGTGAACCAGGCGCTTATTGGAACAGTCTCAAAGAATCTGGCGAAACTTCAAACAGAAGCAATGTGATATATTGTAAAATCATTTCAGACAACGCTACGCTGGTGGAGTTGCAGCCCTGGAAGAGCGGCGTGGAAGCGGAGACACAGAAGGTTGTGGGCCGCACACTGGTCAACCTCAACGGCAGTCGCTACGTGTGCCGAGTGAGGGAATGCAACCTGGGTAAGTTCATCATCTCTTGACGTTCTCATGCTGGACTGGTTTTCCAGGAAATGCCAAGGGAACGGGAGTAATATCCACAGCGTGAACAAAGTGGTTAGTCTGCGAACTCGTTTTTTTCAGTTTATATTGTTCACGTGTTTTCCTTTCTGATGAAATACACAAGCATTTACAATGACTGTTACGCAGTAGTTACGAAGCAGATCGCAACAGATTAATAACGTGCCCCTTTGAACAAAACCATTACATATATTTCTTTATGTGTATCATGATTTTGTATTGCGCTTTATCACACCCTCGAGGTCCCCGGGGGGGGAGGGGGTCTTAGAGTACACCATATCTTGAGATTTGTTCAAAATGTGTTGCCCTATCGTTCAGTTTCTCGTGTTCGTGGTCAGACGTGAAGATAGTGGATACGTGCAAACCTTTTCATCCGGGTTACCGACGAGGAGATGATAGACACACATATTAACCCTACAGCATGAAACCCTGGGATCTAAACTGAAGTCAATAATTATTAGATTTAAAATTATTGGAGTTCCCGTCCAGCTGTCATACTTAGCACTATGAGCAAAAGCCAACAGACCTTGTTAGTCCTAACTGCAACTACGACATTCTAGAATTCCTTTCCACTTACGTACTATGAGCCTTTTTAATCAGTAAATCATATAAATTATTTTTCATCTTTGTCCATCTAGGGAATCTTGTGGCGGACGGGCTGGTGCAGCAGAACTTGAAGCACCCGGACGAGATAAAGTGGAATGACGTCAGCATTGGCCTGATGAACAGCGGGGGAATCCGAGACTCCATAGAACGAGGTTTATCGCTCTTCTTTTGATATAGCCACACCTCTCTAGCTGTCTCTCTCACTGAACCGTATTGCCATCTAGGCATCCGGACGCGGGTGGGTGGGTTTGTTTTTTTTTGGGGGGGGGGGGGGGGGGGTTAACGTCTTTTCCCACCATATACGCATCCGGACGCACACAGGGCTAATTGCAACTACTGTTGTTGTAACCTTGGGGCGAGGTGAATTTGTTCAAACACTACTGGCGGGGGAGGGGGGGGGGGCAGGGGGC
>JACVVK020000096.1:1320000-1390000 GCA_018292915.2 Batillaria attramentaria
AATAAACACTCACAAAGATTCATATTTCGTGAAGAATCGCGACAGGAAGACTCCCGCTCGAACCCTAATCGTGGAAAGCGTGAACAGACTGAGCTGTGCTTGATCGGTTCCGCATTCACTTCGCAATTTACGTTTCCTTAAACACGTTAGCATGTTTGTTTGTGTCTTAAGTCGAAGTTTAAAACTTGTGTTTTTGTTTAGATTCGAGTTCATGAGTGAACTGACACCGTCTTGTCAGCATGAAAAGGCGCACTTTATTCTGTCGGCGTCGTGATCTGCCGACTTACAAACTCGTTCGTCTGCTATGTGCAGCCGCTGTCGACTGTCAGTTTTCACTAGGATAAACGTTCAAAATATACCATAAACTGGCCCCAAAAAAGGATGATAAAGCATGTACATCCCATCGAGCTGTGGTATACAGACTCGTATTTTGATCCAAGACGCAATCAACCCTTCGCTCAGGGATGATTTGTGTCTTGGATAAAAATACTCGTCGGTATACCACAGCTTGATGGGGAATAACAGCTAAATAGTTAGCATGGATATAAAGGTCTGAGTATTACCAAAGACATTACATTACCAATCTTGGTAATGTAATGTCTTTGGTATTACTAGTGATAGAATGATACTGGTGTGAGCGGGTAGTTAGGTACTTTGTATTTGATTTGTTTCTTTTCGCTAACTTGTTTTCTACCTGTGACGCAATGTCTTTGTCGTTGTAATGGTTTGTGACGTAATACATTGTCAGTGACGTAATGTATACATGTGATGTGGAACAAGTGTGTGACGCAGTTCCGCATTTTTTCCTAGCCTGTTTGGAGAGTTGGGATTGTGAGCAGCAGACACACAGTCACAACACTGGAATGGACTTCTGCATTTGAATTCAGTGTTGTTGGATTTTTTTTTCTTTTTGAAACTGTTGTTTGTAAACGATTATCGGTAATCTTGAGGAATCTTATCAGTTTGATGACTCAACGTTTTCTCCAGGGTTGAGATCTCGTTATCGTTATCATTTTTAGAAAGCTTGTTTCGTCATCAGTCGACCAGATGAACATTTTTCAGGTCCATGAGAGTCTCCTCACATGATGGTACCAACCGGAGCCGTCGTCGTTGTCGTGTCGTTGATGGTGGTGTCGCCGCTGGCGGTGGGTGAGGATTTCGTACTGACGATCCTTCACACGAACGACATTCACGCTCGGTACGACCAGTTCAACACGTACGGCAGTCCATGTTCGTCTGAGGCGGCAAGTGAAAACAAGTGTTTTGGCGGGTAGGTGATCACACCGCATTGCCCTTTACAATATGAGCAGATGGTAAAATTCCAAGTGTTTTGGCGGATAGGTGATCACACCACATTACCCTTTACAATATGAGCCGGGTGTAAAACTCCAAGTGTTTTGGCGGATAGGTGATCACACCACATTAGCTTAGCTTAGCTTAATCCTCTTTATTCCCTGGGGAACATAGGGCTGCAACCACACTCCGCCAGCGCACTCGGTTCTGGGACGCCCTCTTTAGTTCGGCCCACGTCGTTCCGGCGGCCTTGGCTTCAGCGTCCGTACTCCTCCGCCAGGTCTGCTTCGGTCGGCCCACTTTGCGCTTTCCCTGGGGGTTCCAATCAAGGGACTGCCTGGTGACATTTGATGTTGACTTTCGCAGAGTGTGTCCGATCCATCCCCATTTCCTTTTCTTGATCTCCTGCTCGATGGGGACCTGTCTTGTTCCCTCCCAGAGGTCTTGGTTGGTGATCACCAGTGGGTATCTGATGTTGTGAATGTTGCGGAGGCATCTGTTGATGAAGGTTTGCAGCTTGTGGGAGCTTGTCTTGGTGGTGCGCCATGTCTCCGAGCCATAGAGTAGGACCGACTTCACATTTGAGTTGAAGATCCGGATCTTGTTTCGCAGGGATAGGGCTGTGGATCTCCAGATGGGGTGTAGAGTGCGAAAGGCATGTCTGGCTTTGTTGGTGCAGCTCTTGATGTCCTCGTCCGTTCCTCCATCCTTGCTGACAATGCTGCCGAGGTAGACGAACTTGTCCACCTCTTTGATGTCTTCCTGGTGCAGCTGGATGGGGTCGTGCTGTTTGTGATTGACTCTCATGACTTCGGTCTTGCTGATGTTGATCTTGAGGCCGGTCTTCTCAGCTTCTTCGGCGACTCTGTTCAGCTTCTCCTGCGCATCTTGTTGTTTGTGGGAGAGGAGGGCGATGTCGTCCGCGAAATCCAGGTCCTCGAGCTGTTTGCTGAAGGTCCACTGGATCCCTGTCCTCTTGCCGTCAGTGGCTTGCCTCATGACCCAGTCGACCACCATCAGGAAGATTGTGGGTGAGAGGATGCAGCCTTGACGAACGCCGGTCCGTACTGTGAACGGCTCTGTCAGTTTCCCGTCGTGGATTACCTGGCAGGTGGCATCTTCGTACAGCTGTCGGATGATGTTGACAAACTTTGGTGGAAAACCGTAGTGAGACATCAGCTTCCAGATGACCTCCCTGTCAACACTGTCGAACGCCTTCTGGAAGTCAACGAAGGTGCTGTACAGGGGGGTCTGCCACTCCAGGGACTGCTCGATGATGATCCTCATCGTGGCTATGTGATCAGTGCAGGATCGGTCGTTGCGGAATCCTGCCTGTTCCTCCCGGAGTGTCTTGTCCAGCGCGGTCTTCAGCCTCTCCAGGATGATCCTGGTGAGAACCTTCCCTGGTATGGACAGGAGCATGATGCCTCGCCAGTTGCTACAGGATGAGAGGTCCCCTTTCTTTGGCAGCTTTACCAGGTGTCCCTTCTTCCAGTCTTGTGGCACGCTCTCGTTCTCCCAGATCTTCCTCAGGAGCGGGTGCAGCATGTCGGTGGAGGTCTGGATGTCGGCCTTGAGGGCTTCTGGTGGTATGCCGTCGGGGCCTGCTGCTTTGCCAGACTTGAGGGACTTGATGGCTTTGATGATCTCGGTCTTGGTAGGGGGGTTGGTGCTGATGTCGAGTAGCTGGGCTGCCGGTGGTATGTCTGGTGGGACTGGTGGTGGAGGCCTGTTGAGCGTTTCCTTGAAGTGTTCAGCCCACCTTGTCCTTTGGTCTTCCTCTTTGGTGATGATTTGTCCATTCTTGTCTTTGACTGGTCTGGTGGGGTTGTTATTTTTCCCAGAGAGTGTCCTTGTTATTTCGTAGAGCCGTTTCATGTTCCGTTGTCCTGCTGCTGTTTCTGCTTCTTCTGTGAGGTCGTTGATGAAGTTCCTCTTGTCGTTCCTTGCGCTCCTCTTGACCTGCCGGTTGACGTCCCAGTATTGAGCCTGCAGGTCGCGCTTGTCGTCTTGGTCGTCAGTGTGGTTGATCAGGTCTTTCAGGCGTTTCCTCTCTGTGATGAGGTCCCAGGTGTCAGATGTAAGCCACTCTTTGTGTTGTCTCGTCTTCTTTCCCAGCACTTTCTTGCATGTTGCTGTCCAGGTTTCTCGCAGGTCATGCCAGTGCTCCTCAATTGTCTCTTCAGGTGGTGTGTCAAGAGCGCTGAATCTGTTCCTCAACTCACACCTGAAGGCGTTGGTCTTGACGCTCTCCTTCAGACTGTGCACGTTGTACTTGTGAGATGGTCTGTCCGCCTGGTCTCTGTAGGCCTTCAGCTTGATCTTGATCGCTGCAATGACGAGGTGATGGTCTGAGGCTGCATCAGCTCCCCGCTTTGCTCGGACGTCCAGCAAGCTTCTTCGCCACTTCCTGCCGATGGTGATGTGGTCGATCTGGTTTACAGTTCTTCCGTCCGGTGATGTCCAGGTGGTTTTGTGGATGGTCTTGTGCGGGAAGATGGTGCCTCCGATGACCAGGTCGTTGGTGGTGCAGAATTCTGTGAAGAGCTCTCCGTTCTCGTTCTGTGTCCCTGTTCCATGTTTGCCCATGATGAGTTCTCTGTCTGTGTTGTCGGTGCCCACTTTGGCGTTGAGGTCTCCCATGAGGATCTTCAGGTCTCTTCTCGGTGCTTTGTCCAGGACGGCTTGGAGCTGCTCGTAGAAGTTCTCCTTTTCTTCCTCGTCCGCCACGTTGGTGGGAGCGTAGCACTGGAGGATGGTGACTTTTCTGCCCTTGGAGTTGAACCTGGCGCTCAGGATTCTTGGTGACACTGGTTCCCAGGACAATAGTGCTTGTGTTGCTTCAGGTGTCATCAGCAATGCTACTCCATGCATGTGTGGCTGGCCGTCTTCGTGTCCGGAGTAGAGGATGGTGTCTCCGGAGGTGAGTCGTGTGCGTCCTGTTCCTGTCCATCTTGTCTCACATAGGCCGAGCAGCTTCAGATTGTATCTATGCATTTCTTGACTCACTTGTGCTGTCTTTCCTGTTTCGTATAGGGTTCGGATGTTCCAGGTCCCTATCCTGGCTTTGGTCTTGGCCGTCAGAAGAGTAGTCGGCGCACTGGCTTCCCGAGGGCTTTCACCAGCTCGCGTCATGGGCTCTACTAGAGAGGACTCTTCCTGGACCAAGTTGCGTTGTAGATCTGTGGTTGTAGTTTCTGTAACAAGTTCTTTTTTTAAAGAGTTGGGTTGTTAGCCCTACTCAAACCCCCAACCTGGAGGACCAGTGAGTGCGCTTCGTCTGGCCTCTACCCTTCGACCTGTCCAGCATGGGTGGCCCTACCAGGAGACGAATCTCCCGCCAGCATAGCTCTCGGGGTCATGGAGACACGCAAGCCCCATCTCCAACGGCAAGGATGCACTCATCGATGGGGGATCACACCACATTACCCTTTACAATATGAGCCGGGTGTAAAACTCCAAGTGTTTTGGCGGATAGGTGATCACACCACATTACCCTTTACAATATGAGCCGGGTGTAAATTTCCAGGACCAGTGCTCCCTGAGATTTGAAAACACAAGGGTCCTTGGGACCCTATCTCCATGTTTTCGAGGGTCCTTTTGTACATTTTGAGGGTCCATGGTCTTTTGTGTTAAAAAAAAAAAAAAGTGAAAGTCAAAACCATTTGCTGTGGTTGTTTACAAAACTGTTCACGTAGGAGAGATGTATGTGAATTGTAGCGTGTCAGCCATAGCGATTCGGTAAGGCGAGAAACCTGCACGCTTACCCAATAGAGCATTATAACTAGACAAAAAGTGCCCCACAGTGCTTACGCCAATCAGATTCTGTTATGCATAATGGTTCAGCGGAAATGTGATGCTGCAAATGTCCGCTATTAGTTACGGATCGCTTTATGTTCATCAAGTTTCCGGGAGAGAGTTGGAAAAATACTGTTTGTCACGGCGAGACCAAAAACATGCGTCCCACGTGACGCGCTGTTCTCAAATTTGTGCGTCAGTTTAAGAGTTTTGTGCGTTCAAACACGCACACCTGTGTGCGTAACCGCGAACACTGCAGGACTTTTACGTTTTTGCTCATCACTCTCTCGTTTTTCCAAGTTGTGTTTTGACACCAGGTATTCCTCGAGTACCGCGAACGAGTATCCCACGTTTTATTTTTTATTTTTTTTAAAGCAAAGACGGCTCGGGAAAAAAGTTCATACTTTGCACACATCTTTGCACATTTTGTAACTGTGAACGAGTAACCCAAATTTTATTATTTTTTAATTTTTAAAAAACTCTTTTTCGATTTTGGTCCTGTATGCGAAAATCAGGCCAGATAAACGGTTCCTTGGCGGCTCTTACTGCAGTAAACATGAGCATAATCAATGGGGCGGTCGGTGGTCTAGTGGGTAAGAGACCTGTCACCAATGCGCGAGGTCAAGGGTTCGAGTCCCACTCGGGGCACAGAAGTTTTCCTTCTCGTATGTGGCACCGTTCATTCGGGCCGATCGTCGGGGGTTCTCTCCGGGTACTCCGGCTTCCTCCCCCTCTGCTTTGGAAATGTTCAGCCCACCAAATTTGAAAAATAAATGCAATTCTAAATTCCGAAATTTAAATAGCTGAGCCGGCCCTTCGCACCACGTGATTGTACTATGTGTATGTCCAGTGTGTGAGAGAATGCGTGTGATTCACGTGAGCGTGCGTGTTGGGTTCAGTTCGCGGTGCTTTGAGCTGATTCATGAAATTGTGTAAAGCGCCTATACAATACTCATTATTATTATTATTATTATTATTATATAGGCGCTTTACCCAATTTCATGAATCGGCGCGAACTGAACCCAACACGCATGCTCACGTGAAGCACACACATTCTCTCACACACCGGACATAAACACATTACAATCACGTGGTGCGAAGGGTCAGCTCAGCTATTTAAATTTCGGAATTTAGAATTGCATTTATTTTTCAAATTTGGTGGGCTGAACATTTCCAAAGCAGAGGGGGAGGAAGCCGGAGTACCCGGAGAGAACCCCCGACGATCGGCCCGAATGAACGGTGCCACATACGAGAAGGAAAAAATTCTGTGCCCCGAGTGGGACTCGAACCCCTCACCTCTCGCATTGGTGACAAGTCTCTTAACCACTAGACCACCGACCGCCCTATATAATACTCATTATTATTATTGTATTAAAGTGCAACACTCCCACAAAGCCAAATTTAAAACCACACACACATGAATTAATTATGATTTTCTTTTAATTGAGACTACTGGTGCACAACCCCAAACTTACTTGGTGGGAATCGAGTTAATGATGTTTCGTTGCGCCTGTGAGATGGCCATCACTAGCTTTCTGGACGATCCTGTCCGTGCAGGTACGCGCGACTGGTGACGGCGGTGAGAGACAAGAAGAACCAGTTCCCAAATTCCTTGCTGCTGGATGGCGGGGATCAGTACCAGGGCACGCTGTGGTTCTACAAGTACTGGGGCAATATGACGTCACACTTCATGAACTGGCTTGGCTACGACGTTATGGTAGATATCTCCACCGTCAAATTCTGACAGTAAACGAACCTTAGACCTGACCAAATCCATGAATTAAAGTCCCGTTTTACCACGCTTAAATCTCTCCGTGTGGTAAAGTATAATTTTCTTTACACGCCTACGCATTTTCCGTCATTGGGTAAGAGGGCTTAAGCGCCATGGATTCGCCAAGCATTTATACCCTTTTAACGTTTAACGGTTGACGTACGATTATGAGCTCGTTCGGTCAAGTTTTATGTTATTGGTGTGTTACACGGTCCATTGTTTAGGGCCGCAGTCAAATGCTGTTTGTAGTATCTAATTCTATGCTTTTGTGCACTATGCCACTTATTTATTTATTTTATTTTTTGGCGTGTACAGGCACTTGGAAATCACGAGTTTGACCGAGGCATCGAGGGTCTGACCCCCTTCTTGAAGGACGTCAACTTCAGCATTATCAGCGCCAATATTGACGCAACTCTCGAGCCTGACGTGGAAAGTCGCATAAGCAAGACGGTGGAGCGCACTGTGGGTCAGCAGAAAATCGGCATTGTGGGCTACACGACGGAGGACACGCCCGACATATCATCCCCAGGTGAACATACGTTCTTTGGTGGTGGTGGTGGTGGTGGTGGTGGAGGGTGTGGTGGTGTTTAACGTCCTTTTCCACCACGTAAGGGTAATATCAAAGACGGGGCAACGAGGAACAGGCCAGCACAAATATTTGGCCCCAGCCGAGATTCGAACTGGCGGCCCGAGCATTGAGAGTCCAGCGCTCTACCATTCGGCTACCGCGGCTCCCTCGTATGGTCTTTGGAAACACGATAATATTTGCTTGGTTGCCGGTGTAATCTTGGGTTGTTTTTTTTTCTGGCGTAAACAGTCCTTTGCCACCACATATGATGTCAAAGACGGTGCAACGACATTAAAGCCAGCGCAAATGTTGGGCTCCAAGACGGGATTCGAACTTCCGACCCGATCGAAGGCAGTCCAAGGCTCTGTTAGCTCGGCAATGCCCGCTTTTTTTGTTGTATAGTCAGGATATAGGGCGGACGCTGTTCTAGTGGTTAATACGCTTCCCCACCAATGCGAGAGGTCAGGTCCCGCTTTGGGCGAAGAAGTTTTCCTTCTCATACGTGACACCGTTCATTCGGGGATTCTCTCCGGGTACTCCGGCTTCCTCCCCACTCTGCTTTAGAAATGTTCTGCCCCACAAAATTTGAAAATAAATGGAATTCTAAATTCCGAAAGTTAAATAGCTGAGCTGACCCTTCGCACCACCTGATTGTAATGTGTTTATGTCCAGTGTGTGAGAGTGCGTGTGATTCAAGTTAGCGTGCGTGTTGGGTTCAGCTCGCGGCGCTTTGAGCCAGTTCAAGAAATTGGGTAAAGCGCGTACTCCATACACATTTCTTCTTATTATTATTTACGTCTCACAGAAAATGGTCCTCAATACAGATGACACACAGAAAACGGATTTCCTCCAAATCGAGAAAACCACGGCTACTGAGTCTTTCGAGAACCAGTAGCAAGCGGAGAAAGCAAGCTTAAAGTAACGAGTTGACAGTGGGGGTAATATCATTTATCATAAACCCTAACTCTGTTTCCAAATGAACTGATATTTCTTATGGCTAACGGAATTCAAACCCTTTTGCTATCACAGCGAAAACATTTCTAGCCTTTTTTTTTTTTTTTTTTGCGTGTTGCCCCGGGCACTATAAATAGATAAAGCCCAGTGCTTATTAGCTGCCTTGGCCAGCCGTGAGTAGCCACAGGCATGTGACGTTATGAGTCGATTCCTCAAACAGTTTCAAGAGAACAGACTTCTCACGTTCGGCAGTGACTTTTCTTCCACATTGGTGTTTGCTACATATTGGTATTTAAAGGCCCAATATCTAAGATTTTGATGATCACAAACCGTTCTTAGTAGTTCTTATGGCGTCTGGCATAACACCACTTAGACATCTGCACAGTGGCAGCATCTCCAAGGCTGACACTGAGTAAAAAAAAAAAGGGAGTACACAATGACGAGGCTAACAGAGGGACTGAGCGTAATGTAATTGCATTAGAGGCCTTTCACACGCCGAGTGCCTGCAGCGACCGCACACGCTCGCCGAATGGATTTTCTGTTCACGCGCTACCAGCGTGCACTGGGCGGACTGCGCTGCCGGCCTGGCGCTGGACAATAAACAAAGCGCGGTCAGCGGCAACTGACTGCCGCGGCGAGGGAAAAATAGGACCGTGTTCTATTTACAAGCGTGGCGACGGCGTCCCTAGGCAGTGCACCTTGCAAGTGGACTTAATTGGATCGGCGTGCATTTTACCGCTGGTGGGCGTGCAAAATCGTCGCGTGTGAAAGGAGCTTCAGTAAGGTAGAGAACTGTTACAAAACGTAAGCTGGCGTCGCGTGTGAAAGGCCTCTTAGGATCTTCAGTAAGGTAAAGTAATTCGATCGTACATGCGCACTCACAGCCACAATCAGAACTGTTACAAAACGTAAGCTGGCGTCGCTGAAGCCTGGTAAAAATGGATACAGCGCTTTGGACGATCGGGGGTTGGAGGACAATACAGGTTACAGACCACAGATGCAAATTTGGAGGAAAACGTACGTTGTATATTCCTCTTACACATAACGCTGCATGTGACACCCTAGAAATGCTTTAAAATTCACCAAAAATTCGCAAAAATCTAGCAGGCAAAGACTCATGTGTAGAGTAAATTTCAACAAATTCCAATATTCCGGTTTTTGGCCATGTTGGCAGCGACCACATACCCCCTCATTTCTCGGTCGTCTGTTGGCTCCTGTGCCAGCCGCGCATGAATACAAATAGTCCGCAAGCCAGGCTCATTTTGCCCTAATTTTTTTATTACCTGTCATGAAACTTCTTTACAAAGCCAACAAGAAAAATTGCCATATTTTACTCTGCACACAAATTTTAAAAGGGGCAATTTTTTTATACTATATTTAGCGTAGTTTTTACTACCTGACCCGGAGGCCATTAGTAGTCTGTAACCCAAGGAAGACTATACGGTCAATTTTGTCTTTCAGGTAAACTGAAGTTCAACAGCGTGGTGGAGTCCGTGCGGCAGGAGGTGAAGAGGCTGCAAGGTGAAGGTATCAACAAGATCATCGCCCTGGGTCATGCCGGTTTCACCGTGGACAAGCAGGTGGCTGCCATACCCGGGGTGGATGTGGTGGTAGGCGGACACACCAACACCTTCCTCTACACGGGTATGTGTGATGTAGTATTATTTTCTTGTGGTCTTGCGAGAATAATCCACCGCAGATAGATGTCTACACAGACCTGAGAGTAGACAGTATGTTGTGACCTCTGGATGTTTGGGCAGTCGGTAAGTTGTACCTTGTCGTCACAGTAGACGGGTAGGTGCGATGTTCCTGTGGCCTTATCTGCCGTTGCCAGAAGATGTCTACATAGAGCTGAAGGTCAAAGACCCAATGTCTATGATTTTTATGCTCACAGATCCGTCCTGATCAGTTTTTGTAGAGTCAAGCATCACACCACTCAGACATCTTCACAGTGACAGTATCTCAAATGGTAGAGCTGAGCCAATAGAAGCTTCCTCAGTGACGCGGCTAACACACAGACTTCGGCCAGCTTGCTTCGAAACAAGCTTTTCCCAACAAAACGCCCCCCCCCCCCCAACAAACAAAGAAACAAAAACACCCCCTAAAAAACAAACAAACAAACAAACAAACAAACAAACAAACCAAAAAAACCCAAAACAAACAAAATAAAAACATACAAAGAATCACCCATCCCCCAAAAAACAACAACAAAACAAACAAAACAAAAAATAACAAAACAAACAAATCCAAACCAACAAACCAACAAACAACAACAACAACAACAACAAAGAAAAAACCCCGACAAAATAATGAGCTATGCGTGAAATATGGAGGAAGTAATCTGACCGAGACAGTGTATATATGTGGCACTGAAATTCACAATTAAAACTTCATTAAAAAACAAATTGCAATGTCTAACACGGGTAAACCAAAAACACCAGACTGCTTCCGCCTGTGTGCATATATACAAAGCCAAAGATTGCAAATCTAGAGTCATACAGTTCAACTTGAGTGCTTTTTCCTGGCATATATGATGTTCAAAAGGCAGCCCTCCGTCAATCGAGCAGCCCGAGGGTGCGTACCCGTTTGTGGTGACAAAAGCTGGCGGCCAGGCGCTCGTTGTGCAAGACTACACCTTCGGCAAGTACCTGGGCGTGCTGCACGTCACGTTTGACGACAAGGGTGAGGTGAAGAGCTACAGTGGCAACCCAATGCTGCTCGACTCCACGGTAGAACAAGGTTTGTGAGGATCACATCTGGGCCCGTGTGTAAACCGCGAGGTTGATTTAACCCACGGCTACGGGCCTAACCCAGACCAGGACAAAAGAAACCCCAAAACAAAATTAAATAAAAAAAAAGGAAGCGAAGAAAGAAAGACAAAAATCCTTCCTTAACGGCATAGGCGCCTTGCTGGAATGGACCCGCTTCCTGATTTAAAAAAAAACCAAAAAAACACACACACAAAAAACCCTGGGCTAGTTTAGTTCGAGGTTAGACTCTAACCCGGGGCTAAACTCCCTAACCCCGACTTTTACGTGCGGGCCCAGGTGCTTTTCCTTTTTTCCCCCTTGACTTCGGCCACAAGAAGTAGTATCACGCACGAAACCCACTTGGTGAGCGCCATCTTGGCACGGGGAATTCGAGACAGCTCGTGTCAAGGTCGGATGCATGGGGAGCATCTCGCACTCATGTGCAGTATCAGTTTGTTTAATTGCAACACCATAAAGGCGATTATAATCAAGGGTGGGGTGGGTGGGTGTTTAGGGGGTTTAACGCCATTTTCCACCACATAGGGTGATATCAAAGACGAGGCAACGATGAAAATGCCAGCACAAATATTTGTCCCCAGCCGGGATCGATATCACGACCCGAGCAGATTATAATCAAGACAATTGGACAGCAGGTAACTGAACTGGCAAGCTTCCGCATTTTGAACATAGATTAGCGATTTGTGTAGGGATAACCGGTCAAACGCAGAAAAAGACCATGGATTCAGTTAACGGCACCACAATCCTAATGGTCAGAAATGTGATACATGTAAAACCATTTCAGACAACGCTACGGTGCTGGAGCTGCAACCATGGAAGATCGGAGTGGAAGCGGACACACAGAAGGTTGTGGGCCGCACGCTGGTCAACCTCAACGGCAGCCGCTTCGTGTGCCGAGTGAGGGAGTGCAACCTGGGTAAGTTCATCATCTCATCGTCCTATTGTTGCAAGGTTTCCCAGGAAATAACAAGGGGACATGTAATATTGACTGAGACAACAATGTCTTTAACCAGCGAACTCGTGTTCCATTTCGGTATATTTTGTATTTTCCGTATGTGTTTCCCTTACGTCGGGTTAAAAAAAAGTTTTATTATGGTGAAGTACCCAAGCATAGACAATCAACATTACACAGTAAAAATCGAAGTAGGTCACAGCAAGGTAAAAACTTGTAAGTGCTCATTGTAAACGCAATCGATACATATATTTCTTCATGTGTGCTATGTTTTTTGTATTGTTTTCCTTTACGCGCTTCTTTGGGGTCTTAAAAGACAAGGAGCCGGGGTGGCCGAATGGTAGAGCGTTGGACTCTCAATGCTCGGGTCGTGAGTTCGAATCCCGCCGGCTGGGGCCAAATATATGTGCTGGCATTTTTTCTCGTTGCCCCGTCTTTGATATCACCCTTATGTAGTGGAAAAGTACGTTAAACTCCCAAACACCCACCCACCCACCCACCCTCAAAAGACAAACTTTTTGTTGTAAACTGCCGTGCAGTTTGTCGTCTTTGTGAGGTATTTAAAGAAAGTGAACACATGCATAACTTCATCCGGATTACCAAAGATGAGTAAATAAACACACATACTAACCCCAACAGCATGAACTCTGCGATCTTCCAGCGTCAGTATCAGATTGAAATTACTGGAGTTTGGATTCATACTCAGGACCCTGAGCAAAAACCAGAACCAGCTGAGCTTGCCCGTCCTAAGTGTAACAACAGTACTGTAGAGGGCTGTTCCAGACCACTTTGCCTTTCCTTTTTGTCAGCCGCATCATACGTTTCGTCGTTTGCTCAACCAGGGAATCTTGTGGCGGACTCGATGGTGCACAAGAACTTGAGGTATCCAGAGGAGGGGAAATGGAATGACGTCAGCATTGCCCTCATGAACAGCGGGGGGATTCGGGACAGCATAGAACGAGGTTTACCTCCCTTCTTTTGTTGAACCACACGCACTCGGACACACAGGGGGCTAAATGCAATTACTGTTGGAACTATTGGGCGAGTTGAATTTGTTCAAGAGCATTCGCCGAAAGTATGATGATATTTCCGGCTGCTATTTTGGTGCTGTGCAAAATGACAAACAAATATTTTTGTAGTTCCTTTGTGTTCTCTTACCAGCCCCCCCCCCCCCCCCCCCCCCCCCGAAGCATTAACCCCACCAATACCCCAAGTACCCGCTTGACGGTCACACTGTAGTTTTGTAGGAATGGCCTTGTACTACTCTAAGCCGCTGCACAAGCGTTCATACAGACACATGCTGCACCTACCATTACAGACTCACACACCCCTTTCTTCATTAGCTCTGCCCGGGGAGCCGGGGTGGTCGAATGGTAGAGCGTTGGACTTCTAATGCTCGGGTCGTGAGTTCGATTTCGGCTGGGGCCAAATATTTTGTGCTGGCTTTTTCATCGTTGCCCCGTCTTTGATATCACCCTATGTGGTGGAAAAGGACGTTAAATTCCCAAACACCCACCCACCCACCGTCATTAGCTCTGCCCGATAAGTTCGACTCAAACCTGAGGTGCGCACCAGAGAGCACGTGCTTGGTTTTGTTTTTGTTTTCTGCTGTGCTGAATGTGTTACTGTTCTCACGCATCCACCAAACTCAGCAACGCCATCTGCCATTTTGTCATTACCAGGACTGCCTAGAATTATCTCCTAATACAGCCAATCCCTTTCTTTTCCGATCCCTTCCTCACGTTCTGTCTCTGTGCTGTCACCGTGTCTCTTTATCCTTCAGGTAAAATCACTATTGCCAACGTTGTGGGAGTGCTGCCTTTCCAAAACACTGTGGACGCCATCAAGATCAAGGGAGAGCATTTACGAGCGGCTCTGGAACACTCGGTGGCCAAGTACGACCCCTGCGTTCGAAGTGACCTGTTTGGAGGTTTCCTGCAAGTGTCGGGTATGATATGAATGTTCCTCCTGCATCAACTTCATGAAATGAACTGCTATTTGACGTGGCTGACTTGACGCTACAGAACGCGTATCCTGTGTGTGAGTGCACGCGCTTCATCCCGCGCTGTTTGTGAGGCGTGGCCTGTGGGTGAATTGTGCTTGCACTACAAATTTCAACTGACGATAACGGCTGAAGTAAATTAGAATTTAGTTTGCATTTATTATTTTTTTTATAACACCAGAGGCATAATTATTATCTAAACAATGTAACAGCGATTTATAGATTGAAAATAAGATTCTGGGTTTTACCTGTTATGTATGAAGTTTGACTTTTAGCTTGATTTTTGATCCGTGTTTGTGTTTGCAGGGTTGCGCGTGCAGTATGACGTACGCAAACCTGTCGGTCAGCGCGTGGTCAGCGTGCATGCGCTTTGCACCGATTGCCTAATTCCGGAATTCCGTCCCTTGGATGACAGCGCCACCTATAAGATAATCGTGCAGTCTTTCATCGCCGGAGGAGGAGACGGGTACAAGGTGTTTCGGGACAACGCCATCAGCACAGATCTGCTTGGTACGTGTACATGTGTTTCGTACGCACAGTCACGTTTTTCACTGGCTGGCAAGTCAAATACTGGCCTACTTTTTAGATGAGTAAATCTCAGAGTGTCGAAACAGTCTTTTGAATAGACGCTGTAGCCATTAATAATACGTCTGCGAAGACAAACCCGCACAAAAAAGAAAAACAAAACCCATAAAAACGACAACCTCAACAACAAAAAGAAGAATAAAAATCCCAGCTAACAACAGCAACAAAAAAGGAAAAAAAAAAAAAGAAAAAGAAAAAAAGGCGCTATGAAGCAAAAATGGCAAGATAATGACAAAATTTGCTTTTGTATGTCTTAATGTTTTTTTTCTTGACTTTTGTTTGTTGCAGTTGCTTTTTCCTTTGTTGTTGTTGTTCTTCTTCTTTGTCCGGGGTTTCTTTGCGGGGAGAGAGAGAGAGAGAGAGAGGGGGGGGGGGTGGCTTACTGACGTAATACTAATTGCTGTGTTTTAATTTGTGTCACCATGCAGGCGACCTTGACTCAGACGTGTTGATCGAATACATCAAGAAGGCATCGCCGATCACGCAGGGATTGGAGGGACGCATCGTTTTCGTCGACCAGTCGGACCAGTGCATGAGTACAAAAGCCAGTCGCAACGGCGCTGAACGACAACACGCCAGACTAGACGTTCTGGCAGTATTGGCTGTGATCTGGTGGAGTCTTATGTGATAATCAGAGTATTGTATACCTGAGAGCGTGGATGCTTAGTGCAATCAGATCAGAGACCGGTGCTCATTTAGTAGGTAGGGTTCGCAGCCTTGGGCCGTCTGTATCGGGTGAACTATTCCAACACAACCACGCTCATTCAGTATAAGTTGCCTGTTCAGTTCGGTCGAGGGTTTGATTTTCGGTTAGGGTTTAGATTTGAGACTGGTACGCTGTTGTCTATTATTATACGTACAGTGAGTGTATTTACTCCGGCAAAGCTGCCACACAGTCATTTTTTCTACGGTTTTGATAGTGTATGCACGCCACAGATATTGCCGAACCTTTGTTTTTTGGGTTTTTTTTTTACATGAAAAGTAGGACATGTCTCGAAAATAAACACAAACAGCATGATACTGGTTTTATCTGTATGTATTTGTCCTGCTCCCCCAGGTAGAGGATGGAAAGGTTAAAGCGACCTACCTTAGTCCCACAGTGTCAAAAATGATCATTATTGTCATATAATTCTGTATGTTCTTTGAGCTTAGCACAGTTAGTACAGCGGACAAGTCTGCTAGGGCCTTGGGTTCGAGAGTACCCGATGCTGCCAGAGACAAAGAGCCGCCCAGCTGGTCACAAAACACAATTTAAATGAGGCAGGTTAAAGGAGCAAGAGGACCTGCTTTATTAACATGAATTTCCCCCCTTTTCCCGGATTTTCTTTAGTTGCTAATAGTGCATTTGACCCCAGATTTTTTTGTGGTGAAAAATGGGATGTGTCACTTGCTTCTCGTTCAATTTGATATCGTCCACTTTCGTTAACTGATAAAATCGCACATGTTGCTGTTTTGGTGTAAGCGTACGGAAGATCGAGGGCTTTTGTGTCTGTTATGAAGCTTGCAGTATGTGTGTGAGTGACCGCTACACCATCCCCGTACCAGGGGCCGTAACGCTACACTAGTGTAGCGTTACGGCCCCTGGTACGGGGACTGATGCCGCTACACAAACGTTGCTTGACCGTCTGCCAAATCCGGGGAGGTAAGCGAACGCAGAGGTGTTTGGAACAGCACTCTCTGGGGCACAGAGTCTTTCAGTGGAAAGTACCTCTGTGCACAGTGGGGAAATGGCGCTCACTGCGCTACCGTGACGGGCCTAAATTGTCTCGGTGCTCTCAAACACAAGGTCGCGCACTATGTCATCCTTGACCAGCTTTGAACCCAGAGGGATCCTCAATGGCGCAAGTGATGGCAGGCTGTCTTAAGAGTGAAAGTAGACGTGTTTCTGAATCAGAGACATACATAACATGTCTCTGTCTGAATGGACAGATCTATTATTACATTCAGTCTTAGAGCACGGGTGTGTATGCTTTTGTAATCGTCTCTTATTCCACCACAAGGCAGGTACGTGATCGTCTGCACCGTGCAATAATACTTGCCTGTAGAGTGCAACACCCTTGCCTGTCAGAGTGCAACCCCCTTGCCGTTTACTCACATCCTGTTGGATCAGTGTACCACGTAAACAGTGCCATCAAAGCGCAACAATAATTGTCCGCTGGCAAAGATTTTGCCCAAACGAAAAGTGGTCGGATATGTAAGACTTCGTTTCAAATCGAATCATATGACACACAAGTCTCTGCTTTTCTAAAAAAAATTCGCCATTTTTGAAAATGGCGCTGGGTGTAAGCAGTCACATTTTCACGCCCCGCCGAAAAGGGACTGCACTCTGGAGTCTATTGGAACAGATGCTGCAGTAAGCTCCCCAAGCACTACCATAGTGCTCTTGTTGTATAGATCTGTTTTCCTTCATACGCGAGGTGGGTTTGACATGACAGCAATTTGTCGCCTCAGAAGCACCAGTACCCCTGTTATGTATACAATACAATACAATACAATACAATACAATACAATACAATACAATAGATGTATTGTCCTGAAAAGGTTATTTGACTTCCAGCCTGCTGAGCATAATAAAAAAGATGCTATAAGACTGTTGATTGATATATTGCATAAAGCAATACTAAAAATAATGAACCTAAGAGCCTGAAAGAAGAAGAATAAAAAACACCATCATCTTTACACCTCAAACCAAACACACACACACACACACACACACACACACACACACACACACACACACACACACACACACACACACACTATCGCTCTCTCTCCCGCTCAGTAGACCTACATTTTTAAGTTGTTTCTCTATAGAGAAACAACTTTATGAGACGGGGCAGATTTTGCTGCGCGCAGCAGCAAGTTTCAGTGATACAAAACAAGACTGTGACGTTTCTCCACACAATACATACTTTCACGCACACAGTGACGTAACGAAATATGCGTCATAGACACTCGACGTGCACACTATGCTGCTGCGTTCTTTTTGGCGGGAGTTGTGAGACGTGTGTGTGTGCGGACGGATGTAATGATGGCTATCTCCTAAACCACCTCGTTGGAGGCCTTTTTACTTTGAGATAATATGGGAATTCACCTTCTCCAGACCTACCTTTCACGAATTTTATCCTGCGGCATTTTCAAAGGAGTTATCGCCGATTTTAAAAAATCGGTCATGTTACGAATTTTTTCGAAAAAATGTTCGAATGGCTTCATTTTTTGAAATTGCGAAGATCATCCAATTATACTGCCTGTTTTCGTAGCACAGCTCTGTAGCTCTGACAGGTTTTGTGTAAGAAAAATATTTCCGAGGTAGGGGTGGTTTGCATATAAGGCCAAATATCTATGAAAAGACTCCTTCAAATTACTCATCATTCCGGTAATTTTGTCACTTGTGCCAACTGCACATATGACGTGAACTACTGCACTATTATAGCTTTAGTATTAAGAATAACAGGGCTTTTAGATAAACACATTTTTTCATGTTTCTGCGAGAAGCGCCGGTCAAAAAAATGTCCAGTTTTGCAATTTCGTAAGTACAATCCAAGGCACTTAAGTCCACGTTTCATCAGCTCTCTAGATCTTCCAGATTTTATGTGAAAATTAATTCAGTCACGGAAGTCACAAAAGCAACAAGGAAATCACAAGATATGAAGAAGTATCATCTGTCAGACGAGCAGCGTGAGGCTGACGTCAAATGTTTGGTTCACAGACAAAATCTGCAAGTATCGTCACTGCTTCCGACATTTCATCAGCCCTCTAGATCTTCCAGATTTCATGTGAAAAACAATTCAGTCGGAGAAGTCACAAAGCCAACAGGGAAATCACAAGACATGAACAAGCATCCTCAGACGATCTCAGTGCTAGAGGCTGACGTCAAAAGTTTAGTTCACGGAATTGACGTCATCTCTCTCTCTCTGTATGACGACCTGCCTGAGGCTGACGTCAAATGTTTAGTTCACGGAACTGACGTCTCTCTCTCTCTCTCTCTCTCTCTCTCTCTGGGGAGCCAGGGTGGCCGAATGGTAAAGCGTTGAACTTTCAATGCTTAGGCAGAGAGTTCGAATCCCGGCCGCTGGGGCCAAATATTTGTGCTGGCCTTTTTCTCGTAGCCCCGTCTTTGATATCACCCTTATGTGGTGGAAAAGGACGTTAAACTCCTAAACACCCACCCACTCACCCTCTCTCTCTCTCTGCCTCTCTCTTTCGAGTTCGAATCCCGGCCGCTGGGGCCAAATATTTGTGCTGGCCTTTTTCTCGTAGCCCCGTCTTTGATATCACCCTTATGTGGTGGAAAAGGACGTTAAACTCCTAAACACCCACCCACTCACCCTCTCTCTCTCTCTCTGCCTCTCTCTCTCTTCTTCCCCCACCCGGTCCCACCCCAAGTCACGTGGCTAGTAGGTCGAGGTCGTAGAGGATCTAGTGTCATTGGTAGAACTTGGAGAGGGGAGAACCGGCAACAATAACAACAAAACAGACAAAATCAAATAAAGTTTGGAGAAACAACTTTGTAGGACGGGGCCGTTCCTCCTTGTTTTTGTTGATACGATATTAACGTGGGTCTACAGAAGGCTATATTTTTTTTGTAGCTAATATTGTGTGTTAATGATGTCCTGCTTCAGTTTGTCTCCTGATCGATATGTGAGCTTTTAACAAACGTGCACAGTTGTGTTGTGTATGTGTGCGTGTGCGACAGATGCTGCGATACGATATACAGTACAGCTATATGGCCACCACGCGGTGCAAACTGGCCTAATTTACCATGTTGATCAGAATTAATTTCAGCGTTGTACAGCGAATTCTGACAACCCGGGACAATACGGGTTCCATTCTCGAAATTTTTGTGATGAGGCGTTTAACACTGCAAGACAAGGTCGTGGTGGCTAAATGAAACTGTACACACCTTTCGCCGTGCAAGAGCAGTTCACCGTTGGAGACTGATTATTCATGTTTTTGCTGGACTGCCGTCTCAGGACCCAAACTCGGGTATGTAGTAGTTAAACTTTTGTGAAGGACCAGGAAATTAAGGGAATGTCGCTACCATACACAGGCACCACAGCAGATGTTCTCTCCGTAAAAAGGGAGCCGGGGTAGCCGAATGGTAGAGCGTTGGACTTTCAATGCTCGGGTCGTGAGTTCGAATCCCGGCCGGGGCCAAATATTTGTGCTGGGCCTTTTTCTCGTTGCCTCGTCTTTGATATCACCCATGCGTGGTGGAGAAGGGCGTTAAAACTCCCAAAACACTTACCACCCTCTCTATCAATAAGGCAAGCACCCAGAACAAAATTTTGACATACCCTCCGGGCGTCTGTGAATATGTTGATGATAGAAACTGTAAACATCTCAGAAGTGATTGCCACTTAGGGGAACCGGTATAACCGTGCTGACCTGTCATTCTCAATGCCCAGGTCGTGAGTTCGATTCCCGCCTTGGTGCCAATCGCAAGTGTTGTAACCGTATTTTCACCAGTGACAAACATTTAGGTTGGTATGGTATGGTCGGTTTGCCGAAAAAATGTTGGTGGTTTTATGAAGACGCCTCTGAAACTAATCACTTTATGAAAGGTCGGTAAGTACAAACAGTATGCTGTTTTTCAGAGAACCAGTTGGGTATATTTTTAGTTTTACTGTATATGTTGTAGTTAAGAATGGATTTGGTTGGGTCTCGGAGTCAGGAATACTTAAAGTCATCTTCTGACAACGTTCAAGGAAAGTGTATCGTTTTCTGGAAATCGGGGAAAAATCACATACATTTTGTCGGCAAATGGTCCGGACTATATGGTATGGTATGGTATGGTATGGTATGGTATGGTATGGTATGGCAGGCTTCTCTCGCCTGACGTGCTCAAGGCGGCGCAGGGCTCAGTTCAATTCAATCCAGTAGTACTTTATTCGTCCCTCAAGGTCAATTACAATGGGCCACTGGCCGGGCATAAAACTAACGATAAAATAACTCTAGCTTACAAATTCTCACACGTATAATTATACCACACATAAAACTAACGATAAAATAACTCTAGCTTACAAATTCTCACACGTATAATTATACCACACATAAAACTAACGATAAAATAACTCTAGCTTACAAATTCTCACACGTATAATTATACAACACATAAATTATCATATATATCACTCATATCACTGCAGTAGGCTGGAGGGTGAAGCAGCGATCGTGAAAGTTTGCTGCTGTTAACTGCTGCTGCTCAGTGCTGCTGTTAACCCTTTCGCTGCCAGACGCGTTTCGGTTTACTCACGGATAACATCTCTTCACGTCGCTCTGCTGTAAACAGGAATCAAAACCTGTACTGCGTCAAAGAGCTTTTCCCCCCCCCTAACTACTGGAAAATACAGATTTAACATTTTCATCTTATGTAACAGGTGGTCTACTGGTGCCAGTAATGAAATCCTGCGACAGCGGCAGTGAAAGAGTTATGTGCTGCTGTTAAGTGCTGCTGTTGAGTGCTGCTGCTGAGTGCTGCTGTTAAGTGCTGCTGTTAAGTGCTGCTGTTAAGTGCTGCTGTTAGGTGCTGCTGTTAACTGCTGCTGCTAAGTGCTGCTGTTAGGTGCTGCTGTTAACTGCTGCTGTTAAGTGCTGCTGCAGGTGCAAATCTCCGTCCTCGCATTTATTCTGTGTGCTGCGCTTAATGTATTTCTGTTTTCCGTACGACGTAGACATAAAAAAATATAGTTACTTCTTACTCAGCACATGAAAATTTCAATACGTACGACAGGCATTCAGCAGCGTGTGGAAATTTTTTCACCAAATACGCTCACTCTGTGCATCAGAATCAGTCACTTGGATCACAGTATAGCATCTGACACCATTGTGGTGACTCTGGTCAGCGAATAAGTTGTTCTAGCAGTGTACCGCGTACAGAGCAGACGACGTTATCTGGTTGCGGACTGAGGACCAGATAGACGGCACTGAGTCTTACTGGTTGCTATTTTTATCAGCTTTTTAGCGTCCCAGTCTTTTTTTATGGACTGGAGGCTCAAAGAAAGTCGCATTTCTTTAGTATTAGTTACTATCAGAAGCCTGAAAGTCGAGAAAAACGGCCGCAATGGCCAAATGAAACTTCCCCCTATCTGACAAACAGCAGTACAGCTTCGAAAGCGACAGTTTTCCATCTCAGCGGCGTTACGAACATAGAGACTTTAAAACTTTAAACAAGACCACACACACACGCCTTTCTGTTTCATTGTAATTGTGTCCAGATGATGTGGAAACAGCCTGTCTAATCAGTCTCGCGCGGCCAGCTGACGTCTGCGTGTTGCATTCAGACCTCTACTTTTTTGGTTGTTGCTACCCCAACTCTTTTTACCAGCTCCAATGGTGTTCCCGCCAGGTAATGGGTGGAATCCACGGAGGCCTTGAAAGCTGGGGCAATTTTTTATCATGCATGATGATGGAGATGAGGATGATGGTAAGATGATGCTGTGGAGATCCGTGTGGTTTGGGACTGCGGGACAGGGTCGCATTCCACGCTTCCTGTCATACATATCCCGGCGTCAACCAGGCCCGGGAACTACGCCACCTGCGGTGCCGGCCGTGTAATCATCCACATCAGTCATAAGATGTGTCATACCAAGGGTAACACCGCCAAAATCGCACACGTGAAGTGGGTGAATCTAGGTAGTGTGGCAACAGCCTCCCCATTGAGCCGACCTATATAGGAAAAATCCCGCTTGACTCGGCTGGGACTCGAACCCGGGTCTCCCGGTCCATGGTCCGAAATGCTAACCAGTACACCACAGTTGCCTCTACCTATCATTACGACCATTTCGAACGTACAGGCGCACTCACGAGAGCAGTTTTTTCCGAAACCAACGTGAATCACGCGCATTCTCTCAGACACTGGACATGAACACACATAACAATCACGTGGTGCGAAGGGCCAGCTCAGCAATATAAGTTTCGGAATTTTAGAATTGCATTTAATTTTGAATTTTGTGGGCTGGTCCCACATGAAAAAGTCGGGGTTAATTTAACCCACTGCTACGGGCCTAACCCAGACTAGGACAAAAGAAACACAAAAGCAAAATTAAATTAAAAAAAAAGGAAGCGAAGAAAGGAAGAAAAAATCCTTCTATAACAGCTTAGGCACCTAGCTGGAATGGGCCCGCGTCTTGATTTAAAACAAAAAACAACAGAAAATTTAACCTTAGAGCTAGTTTAGTTCGAGGTTAGCCTCTAACCCATGGCTAAAAGCCCTAACATCGACTTTTACATACGGGCCCTGAACAAATTTCCAAAACAGAGGGAGAGGAAGCCGGAAAATTGTCAACATCAGTTCAAAAGTGATTGGTAAGCCACAGAGAAACCTTCAGGCGTTTTTTGAGCAGCAGGTCATCAGGAAGGCCAGTTCCATCTTAGGCATTCATGCTCACATTCTGTATAGAGAGTTTGAACGTTTTCCTTCTGGTCGAAGATTCAGAGCCCACTTCTGTAAAACTAACCGTCGAAAGTTCTCTTTTATCCCAACTGCAACATCCCTTCTCAACGAGAAGCACTGAGTGCCATAATTACTGTGATGTATTTAATAAGCTGCTGTTACCGCTTCTGTGATGCTTGTAATACTTTTTTTTTTTTTTTTTTGCCTCATGCTTATAATTCTCCGGTTAGTCACCAAGTGCAGGATATGTGTGTGTGTGTGTGTGTGTGTGTGTGTGTGTGTGTGTGTGTGTGTGTGTGTGTGTGTGTGTGTGTGTGTGAGAGAGAGAGAGAGAGAGAGAGAGAGAGAGAGAGAGAGAGAGAGAGAGAGTGTACAATTATATGAATTTAGTGATCTTAACTTCTTTATGTGTCTTATGTTCGCCCGCATGAATTGCCCTACGGGGATAAATAAAGTATTTTTGACTTTGACTTGACTTTGACTTTGAGTACCCGGAGAGAGAACTCCCGACGGTCGGCCCGAATGGACGGTGCCACATACGAGAAAGAAAAATTCTTCGCCCCGAGTTGGGACTCGAACCTGACCGCTAGTATCGGTGACAAAGTCTTAACCACTTGACCCTGGACCCCGATGCCTGATAAACTAGCTTGATATGCGGGCGTGCAGACGTCCTGGGTGTCTAACCTTAGCTTGAGTGTTTCACAAGGTTATCACACACTTTCACCGGCAGGTGGTCACGTGACAAAGCGTTTTCCTTATCGATCAGCTAGAGAAAAAAAAAATCGTGCCGGTGTCATAAAGTTGTTAGACTCCCGTAACACTTGGTCCCCCAAATAAATATATAACTAGTGTCAGTAACACTGGACTTCCTATATAAATTATAGGACCCCCCTTTCATTCAATGTTTATTTAAAAAAAAAAAAAGATTTGATCTGGTGAAAAAAGATCCGATTTTTACTCTAATGTTGTACGATTAAACCATTGTGTGTGTGTGTGTGTGTGTGTGTGTGTGTGTGTGTGTGTGTGTGTGTGTGTGTGTGTGTGTGTGAGAGAGAGAGAGAGAGAGAGAGAGAGAGAGAGTCCATTAAATACGTCCTCTGATCATAATTAATGGACCGTGCCCATTACTAGGGAAACCTATTCATGGTATCACACCGGTTTACTCCCCCCCCTCCCTTTCACCCCCTGCCCTCCCCCCTCCCCCCTGACAGAATGGCGGGGGTCCTGAGTGATCTATGACCCGACCAGGTCCAAATGTAAACGGAAAACAGCCCTAAACCTACGCCAGCACCGCGCATATATTACAGGCGTGCTCTATCTCCAAACCGACCCCACCGGCCAAAGTAAGCAAACCGGTCCATAAAACAACAAAACAAAACCAAAAACAAGCAGGTGTTGCAGAACGTGAACACACGCAAACCACGCCAAGGGCCACATCCGCCCCGGAAAACAAAAACAAAAACATGGGCCCCCAAAATAACAGAGAACATACAGGTCCACACGCTACGTTGGGCGTCGTTACTTTTTTTTTTTTTTGAACCTCAGTTGCATGCAGGCCGCTCAAAACCTTTTTATTTATTCATTTTTTTCCCTTTTTTGGGGGGGGGGGGGGGCTGATCTGCTTCTCTTCATTGGTTCCCCGCTGTTTTAAATTCATGGTTTTGAAATTAGTACATGGACAGATGTCTTAACTGAGTTTCCTTTTCAAACATGCTTATTATGTTTGTAGGTGTACCGTATCTGTATCAAGTTACGAGCTATGCAGCAACCGTGTCACGTACGTCAAAATATTATAACCAGTTATAATCCAGTCGTCATCATCAAGTACGTGACAAGACAACGCTGACCCGTTTAGCGTTTAAACACCATTCCATGGGTGTTAGCGAGGTGACGGGCACACAGAGTGCACGGAATATAGTCCGTGTATAGTGGGAAATGTCACTTTTTTCCCCCGACCTTTTCACGAAGGCATGACCATTCTCATTCTGGTTTTATTGCTTAAAAAGTGCTCTGGGGATGAAACACTGGGAGCAGTATAAGTATTGCACAGTTCTTGCTTTGGGACCACTTCTGGTTTGTCGTTGGAATACTTTTCGGCGATAGTGCATGTGTACCGGTATCTAAAAGTGTTCGGTCCGCCGACATGTGTACGTATAGTTTATTCATTTATTTATTTATATTGGGGGATGGGTGGGTGGGTGGGGGTGGTGGTGGTGATGGTGGTGTGTGGGAGGAAGGGGGAGGGGGTGTGTGTGTGAGAGGGGTGTAGATGATGGTGCCTTTTATTCTTCTTCTTCTTTCAGGCTCTTAGGTTCATTATTTTTAGTACTGGGTATTGAGGGGTGTGTGTGTGTGGGAGGGGGGGGGAGTGGGGGGGGGGAGGCGGTAGCCAAAGGAAAAAAAAAAGGAAAGAAAAAAAAAAAAAAAAAAAAAAAAAAGGGAACGGCAGTGAAGGTCTATCGGGTATCCAGAACCACGGGTACATGTCTGACTTGACCCAACAGACACATTGCGTTTAACTGGGTGTGTTGACATTCTGGTTACTCATCCACACCTTATCAGCCCGCTCAGCAAGGCCCGCCGGATTTTGTTCGCTCTCGGTCCCACCATTTGACGCACCACTGGCGGTCCGGATGCGGATTTGAACATCCTTGTACACGACTGTCACCAGGGACACAATGTATGTACTTGTAATCATGTATACGTACGTAGCGACTGGTTCAATTTTCTAGAAACGACTGTTTACAGCTGTGACCAGTAGTGTTGAGTGAGCAGAAGGCTGTGTTTTAAACTCTGAAACGGATGAGGAGGTGTAGTGTGTGTGTGGTGTGCAGTCATAATCTCGCTGGCCGGGGGGCGTGAGATCAGCGAATGGTACCATTTCTCTGCAAGGTGATGTTACTATTTATTTCCTGAATGAAGTTAAAAATAATACCTAGTAGCCTAGTCTAATTAGGCTTTTTATATAGCGGAAGGTAGAACAAATTTGATCCTAACTTTTTATTACAGATTTCAGTAGAACACAGGCCCCTAATGCTGTGGTGGTCTCCGTGAATTTTTTCTCCGTCCGCGTCACCGTTAAAAACGGCCGTTTATCTTGCCATTTTCACTATATGAGCCCTATAAATGGGCTTTTGAGGGTGTGCACAAAGTATGCGTGTTTGCGGGTACAAAAATGCGCAGAACTCCACTCTAAAAACGGTTACTGTTAGACAAGACATGCATTGTTGACATACTGAAATTTTACCCCAATCAGAATGATGCTTCCTGGAAAATTGCGGCCATCAGTTTGGCCGTTGATTCAAAGGACCCTGTAAAACGGCAGTATTTGATGCTTGTGCACTTATCAGGTCACTGCAGGTGACATGTATCGCGGAAAACATTTACGAACATTGAACAATTTAGTCAGGAAACGCTTCTTTGGTATTGTGAAGTTCCCTTGTCACCGCATGTCCAGGTACGTATGAAATATGATATCCAAGTGAGCACTTTTTTCGGTAGCGATATTTTGGGGGTGTACTTACTAAAGTAGTTGCTGTGTTGTGAGTAGTGAACGGTTTTTCTCAAAGAGCAGTGCACACTCAAGAATAGTATCCCAGTTGTGTCATATCAAAAGTTCATTGAAATCGCTTTGGTACTTTTGTCACAAACAGCCAACGAAAGTGCAACCTGTTTAATAATGGCTGAATATGCGTAATGATGGGAGTAGGGACACTTGATTGGTTGCTGTGATAAGGTGTATCCGCGAAAACAAGTATAATATGATGCAAATATTCGGGCACATGCTCGGTGTTTCAGAAGTATCTTCAAGAACTTGTATGAGAGATTATTGCTTATAGATGGCCGTTAATTGAAGCTATCAGTTCCCTATATGGGCTGAAAGCGGTGCTTACCAAAGAGCCTGCCATAATTGCTACACTTGATGCAATTTCCTTTTATACATTTGTCTTGGAGGAAAAGACAATGACTAGTCGTATGAAGAAAGATCCGTGAATCTAAACAAGCACGTCTTCTTTACAGCGGTCATTATTTTACCCATTTTTTTTCCATTTCCTTCATTACATGCTGCGTGGGGGGTAGGTTTATATTTTGCTGCTAGCAGCCACCAGTTTTAACTTGTCATTGTTTTACATATTGGAAAAAGTAGAGTGGTTCCAGGAGAAGGAAAACGTGCATCCCACATCAAATTTCATGAACTCTTCACTGCTTGAAATAGGTGACTTAAATCACCTTTTTCTAATTAAACAGAGCATTAATTGCTACGGGGGTAGGTTACCAAGTAGCCAGATATGACGGCCACAGTGTACACAGCGTTTTTTGTTACTGACCAACTTTTAGAGGAGAGGCTTGGCACTTACGTGTTACTAGCCCATCCACTATGTCCTTTTGGCTGTGAGGGGAAATGACGGGAATCCATATTGTGGTTGGGTTCAAAAATTGACTATACACAGCAAAGATTACAAATGACGCCGCTGCAGCAGGAATTGTGCACACACTTCAAGTTTGACTACTGGATATGTTAGGCCAGACACCCTGTGGTGGTCCAACGAAATGACGACAGATTTGCCTGTAGAAGCTCTCAGTTATCAAATCTTCCTTTTTCCATACAGACGCCAATTCTCTTACTGATGGGGACCGGGCTGACATATTACGCTGCTGCAGCTGCTACGCTTGACAGATCATTTGCAGACGCACATCATACTTTAGCGAAATGGTCCAGCATCCCTAAAATACTATTACAAGTATACATTTTTGCCTCAAATTCTAACGCACTCAGAAAATGTCGGACATTTTCATTAATTCCTGTTTTGAGGTACAGGTACAGAAATTAGACAAACTTAATATGAAACTTCCAGAAAAATAATATCACACAAATGCAAATGCAAAACAATAGACACAAAAGCAAATCTGTGAAATCTCTTTTATTTTCAACATGTTTTTCCTTGGGAACAAACGCCGTTATTTTGCCTCTTTTTTTGGACATTCATAACTTTACAAATGAAAATCACTGGCATACATTACTGGCAAAATGTGATGGAGGGTATGTAGAACACAACATCAAGTCTACAGTAGTAAGTGGCTGAATTCATTTCAAGTGTTATGAGGTATGTTAATCACACGGCAAACATGTTTACAAGGTCAAGGTCATCGGTTCGTCTGTTTACTCCCAAACATTTTCTTTCATCGCTGTGTTAGAATAAGCAAACGAACAAGCAGTCACAAGCACCAGGCAAAACAAAATTAGCACAAACGATGTTTGCATGAGAAGATTTCTTGTGGACAACTTTGGTGACCTTGACCTTGGGAGTAAAGGTCATAGAGACTGGGTGAAAATTTTGTAAATACAACTTTTGGCATAACATTTGCCTAATATGCATTGATAAGAATGCCTTTCTGGTGACCTCTAGTAAAGGTCAAGGTCACGCTTGAGTTATGAAGATTTTGCAGTCATATTTTTATTCTGAGGATGTTGTGAACTCACCAAACCATGGGGACAAAAGTTAGCAGCACCAAAATGCTTATTCTGAGCGATGAAGTAAAATGTTTTGGAGTAAACAGACAAACCAATGACCTTGACCTTGAAAACATGTTTGCCGTGTGATTAACATACCTCATAACACTTGAAATGAATTCAGACACATACTACTATAGGCTTGAGGTTGTGCTCTACATAATTTCCATTGCACTTTGCTAGTACTGAACTAGCAGCCATTATTAAACAGGTTGCACTTTCGTTGGCTGTTATTGACAAAAGTACCAAAGCGATTTCAATGAACTTTTGATATGACACAACTGGGATACTATTCTTGAGTGTGCACTGCTCTTTGAGAAAAACCGTTCACTACTCACAACACAGCAACTACTTTAGTAAGTACACCCCCAAAATATCGCTACCGAAAAAAGTGCTCACTTGGATATCATATTTCATACGTACAGTGGACGCCGGATATAAGCAACTCGGATATAAGAAAACTCGGTTATTGCCAACGAATGTTTTTCCCCCGGCCAAACTCTTCTTTATTATGTATTACAAAAACTCGGATACAAGAAACTCGCTTATAAGAAAACTCGGTTTTAGGAAAGCAAATTTCTTGTCCCGCTTGATACAAAAAACTCGGATATAAGAAACCGAAAGTACATTTCCAAGAAAATTTCACTCATTGTAAGAAACCGAAAGTACATTTCCAAGAAAATTTCACTCATTCTAAGAAAACAGGTCAGGTCTGACGTCACTTAGGACAGGCACATGATGGCGCATGATTTTCTTTTCTTGAATTGGTTCTTTACCATTGTGTTCCGTGCAAAATTGAATGTTGGCAAGAAGAAAAAATACGAGATGCATTTTTGTTGTTCTATTGTTATATGTTGTTTTTATTATTATTTTGTTTTTTTGCCTGATTGGGAGCTCAGTCTCTCTCTCTCTCTCTCTCTCTCTCTGTATGTCTGTCTCTGTCAACAGGGCTCGCGTTAAGGAGAATAAAACTATCAGTATTAGACTAACTGTTGATCAATTCCTTTCTTAGACAATATACGTGGTCCATCTTTCCTCCATCCCCCTTCCCCCTCCCAACAGAAAAAAAGCTAATTTGCAGCTTTTTTCAGCCAAATTAGACACGGAAAGCATCGCATATCATACTCTAATGGGACGAGTGTTTTATAGATCAAAAGTTGATACATAATGCACTTTTAATATATCCTATAAATAGAAGGGAATTCTCTCTCTCTCTCTCTCTCTCTCTCTCTCTCCCCTTAGTTCTTTTTTGTTTGTTTGTTTGGTTGGTTGGTTTGGTTGGTTTTTTTTTTCTTTTTGTTTTGTTTTTTCTTACCACATGACCGCCAGCGCTACAGTTGGGAAGCAAAAACAGTATTTTCATGTTCAAACAAAAAAATCTGACATTGAAGGACACAAGCGCACTGGTGTGTATTAACTCTACACATATATATTCTGTGCAGGTCTTTAAGAGAAACCAGATATTTCTTAATTTAATGCAAAACATACACGAACTGAGAAAAAAAGAAATGTTTTAAACCTTTTTTTCACTGAACTCGGTTATAAGAAATATTTTTCAAAATACTTTCTTATATCCGACTTTCAGATATAAGAAAACTCGGATATAAGAAACCAAAAAATTCACCCCCCTCGAGTTTCTTATAACCGGCGTATACTGTACCTGGACATGCGGTGACAAGGGAACTTCACAACACCAAAGAAGCGTTTCCTGACTGAACTGTTCAATGTTCGTAAATGTTTTCCGCGATACATGTCACCTGCAGTGACCTGATAAGTGCACAAGCATCAAATACTGCCGTTTTACAGGGTCCTTTGAATCAACGACCAAACTGATGGCCGCAATTTTCCAGGAAGCACCATTCTGATTGGGGTAAAATTTCAGTATGTCAACAATGCATGTCTTGTCTAACAGTAACCGTATTTAGAGTGGAGTTCTGCGCATTTTTGTACCCGCAAACACGCATACTTTGTGCACACCCTCAAAAGCCCATTTATAGGGCTCATATAGTGAAAATGGCAAGATAAACGGTCGTTTTTAACGGTGACGCGGACGGAGAAAAAATTCACGGAGACCACCACAGCATTAGGGGCCTGTGTTCTACTGAAATCTGTAATAAAAAGTTAGGATCAAATTTGTTCTACCTTGTTCAGCAATTTTCCTAGCCTATAGTGGTAGTGGCGGGGATAGTGCAAACCATTGTTATGCTCATAGGTCGTTCTGACCTGTATCTATCATAATAATAGGCGCATTAATATAGGAGCTTTTACCCAAATATTTCGCTCAATGCGCCGCGAGCTAAACCGAACACGCACGCTCACGCGAATCACACGCATTCTCTCACACACTGGACATGAACACATTACAGTCACGTGGTGCTCAGAAATGTACGTTTCGGAATTTTAGAACTGGATTCAGTATTTTTGAATTTTGTGGGCTGAACATTTCCAAAGCAGATGGGGGAGAGAGGGGGTGGGGGGGGGGGCGGAGTACCCGGAGAAAAGCCCCGACGGCCGGCCGGAATGAACGGTGCCACATACGAGAAAGAAAAATTCTTCGCCCCGAGTGGGACACGAACCTGACCTCTCGCACTGGTGACTAAGTCTTAACCACTAGACCACCGACCGTTCCGTCATCACACCATTTCGACACCTGGACAGTGACGGCGTCTGTAATGCTGGTACTGAGCCAACTAAAACCGTACTCGATAACGCGGCGACCACACTGACCGCTCCAGTAGAGTAACCACAGTCGTAGAATTTGAATGTTCGACCGCTCGCGCAAAGTGTGAACAACATTGTATCGTATTAAGAGCTGTACAAATCATAAAGATTCCATATTCCAAAACGCCATTTCACCGGGAAAAACGCTTTGGATTTTCAGTCGTCGGTTAGAAAGAACAGAAGGGGCCGTTTTATCAACCGTTTTAGAAACCGACTTGTACCAATACGTTACTGTAATCTAAAGATGTGTTTAGTACAGTTTACGCTCGTGATTTAAACTAACGGCTTTAGATGAGAGCAAGCGTGCTCGAACCTTTTGAAGCGGCATAGCAACAAAAAAAATGTCGCCCTCACCCCCCCGGCATAGCAACGGAAAAAAATGCCGCCCTCACCCCCCGGCATAGCAAAGGAAAAAATGTCGCCATCACCCCCCGGCATAGCAACGGAAAAATGTCGCCATCACCCCTCCTCCCCCCTCACCCCCAGTGTTGAAGGCATGTCCTGATGTATCGCCTGTTTCACTCAGGTCCGAGTGTTCACTGAAAAACGGATATTTCGTTCCTAAAAATGCGTCGTTAGGGAAAAGAAAAAAAAAAATTTGCTGTTGAAGTGAAAATTTGAGAGTATGTAAACTATTATTATCATCCCGCGATTACCTGTTGCTTTGGTTTGTCAGAATCCACTGTCAGCTTCTGAAAAATAACGGACCAAAGCCGCGGGAACGAATGAGTAAGTGAACGCTGCAAAAGGAAGAGCGGCCACTAGACCAATACAGACGAACGCATTACCCTAAAAAAACCCAAAACAAAACAAAAAACAACAAAAAACCCAAAACAAACAAAAAAAAAAAAAAAACTCCAACAAAACACACACACACACACACACACACACACACACACACACACACACACACACACACACACACACACAAAACAACAACAGCAACGACAACAAAAAAAACACCACCACCAGCACCACCAAAAACTCAAACAGTCTCTAGCCTCTCATAAAATAGTGAATTTCCGTTCCAGTGGTAGCACCGAATTTAAAGACAAATCTAAGACACGCAGTCAACTGTGACCGGACAGTTGAGGGCAAATGTGTTTATATGCACATATCGTTTACAGTCCTGTATACAGGCGCTGGGAGGTAATTACTCGGGCCCCGGCCTGAGCGTGAAGGGTTTAATAATAACGACAATAGGTCTTATCAGTGGAGCAGCTGGCTCAAGGTTTAAAGTAGGTAGATTGACAGGATGTCTGCACTAGTCAGTTGAGGTCGAACATTGGTTTAGGAGGCATTTGGGTTCTTTTGTATCAGTTTTAGTAAGTGCATTGTTGATGCATAAATTGTGTGATCAAGTGCAACCGTCAGACACTGTAGATTGTGTTAGTTGATAGGGCGCTTGGTGTGTTATTGGGATGTTGGAAGGACGCATATCCGTGGGTTAGGTCACCCCTGTTCTCGTGACTGGTTGGTCCGGTGTGCCTGGTGTGTTTAGTTTAGTTTAGTTTAGTCCTCTTTATTCCCTGGGGAACATAGGGCTGCAACCACACTCCGCCAGCGCACTCGGTTCTGGGACGCCCTCTTTAGTTCGGCCCACGTCGTTCCGGCGGCCTTGGCTTCAGCGTCCGTACTCCTCCGCCAGGTCTGCTTCGGTCGGCCCACTTTGCGCTTTCCCTGGGGGTTCCAATCAAGGGACTGCCTGGTGACATTTGATGTTGGCTTTCGCAAAGTGTGTCCGATCCATCCCCATTTCCTTTTCTTGATCTCCTGCTCGATGGGGACCTGTCTTGTTCGCTCCCAGAGGTCTTGGTTGGTGATCACCAGTGGGTATCTGATGTTGAGAATGTTGCGGAGGCATCTGTTGATGAAGGTTTGCAGCCTGTGGGAGCCTGTCTTGGTGGTGCGCCATGTCTCCGAGCCATAGAGTAGGACCGACTTCACATTTGAGTTGAAGATCCGGATCTTGTTTCGCAGGGATAGGGCTGTGGATCTCCAGATGGGGCGCAGAGTGCGAAAGGCATGTCTGGCTTTGTTGGTGCGGCTCTTGATGTCTTCGTCCGTTCCTCCATCCTTGCTGACAACGCTGCCGAGGTAGATGAACTTGTCCACCTCTTTGATGTCTTCCTGGTGCAGCTGGATGGGGTCGTGCTGTTTGTGGTTGACTCTCATGACTTCGGTCTTGCTGATGTTGATCTTGAGGCCGGTCTTCTCAGCTTCTTCGGCGACTCTGTTCAGCTTCTCCTGCGCATCTTGTTGCTTGTGGGAGAGGAGGGCGATGTCGTCCGCGAAATCCAGGTCCTCGAGCTGTTTGCTGAAGGTCCACTGGATCCCTGTCCTCTTACCGTCGGTGGCTTGCCTCATGACCCAGTCGACCACCATCAGGAAGATTGTGGGTGAGAGGATGCAGCCTTGACGAACGCCGGTCCGTACTGTGAATGGTTCTGTCAGTTTCCCGTCGTGGATTACCTGGCAGGTGGCATCTTCGTACAGCTGTCGGATGATGTTGACAAACTTTGGTGGAAAACCGTAGTGAGACATCAGCTTCCAGATGACCTCCCTGTCAACACTGTCGAACGCCTTCTGGAAGTCAACGAAGGTGCTGTACAGGGGGGTCTGCCACTCCAGGGACTGCTCGATGATGATCCTCATCGTGGCTATGTGATCAGTGCAGGATCGGTCGTTGCGGAATCCTGCCTGTTCCTCCCGGAGTGTCTTGTCCAGCGCGGTCTTCAGCCTCTCCAGGATGATCCTGGTGAGAACCTTCCCTGGTATGGACAAGAGCATGATGCCTCGCCAGTTGCTACAGGATGAGAGGTCCCCTTTCTTTGGCAGCTTTACCAGGTGTCCCTTCTTCCAGTCTTGTGGCACGCTCTCGCTCTCCCAGATCTTCCTCAGGAGCGGGTGCAGCATGTCGGTGGAGGTCTGGATGTCGGCCTTGAGGGCTTCTGGTGGTATGCCGTCGGGGCCTGCTGCTTTGCCAGACTTGAGGGACTTGATGGCTTTGATGATCTCGGTCTTGGTAGGGGGGTTGGTGCTGATGTCGAGTAGCTGGGCTGCCGGTGGTATGTCTGGTGGGACTGGTGGTGGAGGCCTGTTGAGCGTTTCCTTAAAATGTTCAGCCCACCTTGTCCTTTGGTCTTCCTCTTTGGTGATGATTTGTCCGTTCTTGTCTTTGACTGGTCTGGTGGGGTTGTTATTTTTCCCAGAGAGTGTCCTTGTTATTTCGTAGAGCCGTTTCATGTTCCGTTGTCCTGCTGCTGTTTCTGCTTCTTCTGTGAGGTCGTTGATGAAGTTCCTCTTGTCGTTCCTTGCGCTCCTCTTGACCTGCCGGTTGACGTCCCAGTATTGAGCCTGCAGGTCGCGATTGTGGTCTTGGTCGTCATTGTGGTTGATCAGGTCTTTCAGGCGTTTCCTCTCTGTGATGAGGTCCCAGGTGTCAGATGTAAGCCACTCTTTGTGTTGTCTCGTCTTCTTTCCCAGCACTTCCCTGCATGTTGCTGTCCAGGTTTCTCGCAGGTCGTGCCAGTGCTCCTCGATTGTCTCTTCAGGTAGTGTGTCGAGAGCGCTGAATCTGTTCCTCAGCTCACATCTGAAGGCATTGGTCTTGACGCTCTCCTTCAGACTGTGCACGTTGTACTTGTGGGATGGTCTGTCCGCCTGGTCTCTGTAGGCCTTCAGCTTGATCTTGATCGCTGCAATGACGAGGTGATGGTCTGAAGCTGCATCAGCTCCCCGCTTTGCTCGGACGTCCAGCAAGCTTCTTCGCCAATTCCTGCCGATGGTGATGTGGTCGATCTGGTTTACAGTTCTTCCGTCCGGTGATGTCCAGGTGGTTTTGTGGATGGTCTTGTGGGGGAATATGGTGCCTCCGATGACCAGGTCGTTGGTGGTGCAGAATTCTGTGAAGAGCTCTCCGTTCTCGTTCTGTGTCCCTGTTCCGTGTTTGCCCATGATGAGTTCTCTGTCTGTTTTGTCGGTGCCCACTTTGGCGTTGAGGTCTCCCATGAGGATCTTCAGGTCTCTTCTCGGTGCTTTGTCGAGCTGCTCGTAAAAGTTCTCCTTTTCTTCCTCATCGGCCATGTTGGTGGGAGCGTAGCACTGGAGGATGGTGACTTTCCTGCTCTTTGAGTTGAATCTGGCGCTCAGGATCCTTGGTGACACTGGTTCCCAGGACAATAGTGCTTGTGTTGCTTCAGGTGTCATCAGCAACGCTACGCCGTGCATGTGTGGTTGGCCGTCTTCGTGTCCGGAGTAGAGGATGGTGTCTCCGGAGGTGAGTCGAGTGCGTCCTGTTCCTGTCCATCTTGTCTCACATAGGCCGAGCAGCTTCAGATTGTATCTATGCATTTCTTGACTCACTTGTGCTGTCTTTCTTGTTTCGTATAGGGTTCGGATGTTCCAGGTCCGTATCCTGGCTTTGGTCTTGGCTGTCAGAAGAGTAGTCGGCGCACTGGCTTCCCGAGGGCTTTCACCAGCTCGCGTCATGGGCTCTACTAGAGAGGACTCTTCCTGGACCAAGTTGCGTTGTAGATCTGTGGTTGTAGTTTCTGTAACAGGTTTTGTTTTTAAAGAGTTGGGTTGTTAGCCCTACTCAAACCCCCAACCTGGAGGACCAGTGAGTGCGCTTCGTCTGGCCTCTACCCTTCGACCTGTCCAGCATGGGTGGCCCTACCAGGAGACGAATCTCCCGCCGGCATAGCTCTCGGGGTCATGGAGACACGCAAGCCCCATCTCCAACGGCAAGGATGCACTCATCGATGGGGGGTGTGTTTAGGGCTTAGCCATATTTGGGATGGACATCGTGCTGGGCCCGTATGTAATAGTCGAGGTTAGGGGTTTTAGCCCCAGGTTAGAGTCTAACCTCGAACTAAACTAGCTCTAGGGTTAAATTTTCTGTTGTTTTTTGTTTTAAATCCGGAAGCGGGTCCATTCCAGCAAGATGCCTAAGCCGTCATAGGAGGATTTATTTCTTCCTTTCTTCCCCTCTTAAAAAAAAAAAAAATAAATACATAAATATATATATATATATATATATATATATATATATTTTTTTTTTGGGGGGGGGGGGGGGGGGTCTTTTGTCCTAGTCTGGGTTAGGCCCGTAGCCGTGGATTAAATTAACCTCGACTTTTACATTCGGGCCCTGTTCTGTAAGACTTGAGGCTTCAGTGATTATTAGTAGTGTGTCGGTGTTCAGAGTCAGTAGTAGTGTGTCGGTGTTCAGAGTCAGTAGTAGTGTGTCGGTGTTCAGAGTCAGTAGTAGTGTGTCGGTGTACAGAGTCAGTAGTAGTGTGTCGGTGTTCAGAGTCAGTACACTGTAGTAGTGTGTCGGTGTTCAGAGCCAGCTGAAGGGTGCTGTAGTTAGAGTCGTATCGTGGAAGCGGGATAGAGACAGTTTTGGTAGTCAGTGAGGGTGGGTCGTAGCGTTCCTACGGGAACAGGGTAGAAGGTGAAGTGTTGGATTTATGGGGATTAACTAGTCCACTTTATAATTATGTGTGTGTGCGTAAGGATATTAGTCTGAGTGTGTCGAATCTGTCGATCCATGGATCTCCGTCTGTAACTTGTAAGTAAAATGTGGTATACGTTATACGGTATGCGTCATCCCTTATCGTGTTCGGTGATTGTTGCAATAAATACGTTCAGATCTACCTCTGCATTTTATTATCTTCACCCCTTGACTGGATCCGGGAGAAAGAGGTGTTGCAAGCGTATTGATGTGAACGCAAGCCAAGAGAGGTGTTTTTGCCAAGAGAGAGACTTTATTGCCGGCTTTGAGCCCAAGGGGCTTTTAAGGCCATGATACAATCAAATTTACAACACTCGCCAGTGCAAACTTTCAGTGAGTTAACTTCGAGTGCTTTACGTCCGAAACTAATAAGGAAACAGCGAGCGTAAGTATAAGTTATGACTTTCCATAACCCACTCATGGGTTTTCGAGTTCACCAAAACACACTCCAGTTACGTCGTCAGTCAAAGACGCGCAGAAAGTCGTCATTAAATTTTCAAACAGTTGGAACTCTTACGTCACGGCCGGTGCATAGAAATTTTTGTTCACTTTTGGGGGTGAAATTTTATTGATTGCTTGGATCACACAAAAATGATCGCACAGAAAATTCTTTGCGAAGTATTTGCGAGTGCACTTTTGAATGTCAGTACATGAGCAAATGATATTCTTCTTCACATCAAGCACTTTCAACTGCCCTACGCACCATTTCCTCATACGTCAGTGCGCAGAATTTTGAGGGGGTACAAAAGTCACTAGTCACCCTACCGAAAAAAAAAAAAAAAAAGGTCGCAGAAAATGTATACTAGAGCAGTAGAGGTAAGAGTCTGAATGCTCGTAATATAAACAGCTTACACGGAGGCACGGTAGCTACGGCAAAAATTGAAACATCGAGTGGTTTCTTTCGTGGTAAGCCATAATTACGTAACAATCTCCAAGTGCGTGTACACATGTTTCTTTGTTTGTTAGTTTTTTTATGATAATCATTTTTAGTGTGTGTGTGTGTGTGTGTGTGTGTGTGTGTGTGTGTGTGTGTGCGTGTGTTTGTTTGTTTTAATTTTAATTCATTTATTTATTTATGTTTCTTTGTCTCTTTTGGTTCGTTTTTCTTTGACGCTTTAGTTCCTTTTGCTGTTGTTGTGATTAGTATGTTTTCTTTGTCTTTATTTGCTTGTTTGAGATTGTTGTTACCCAGTATATTGAGATTGAGTATATTTGAGATTGTTGTTACCCAGTATATAATATATATGTGTGTGTGTGTGTGTGTGTGTGTGTGTGTGTGTGTCGCTTTGCGTTGGTTTGTTTTGAATTTCTCATTATCTTGTGTAAGTAAGTGTGTATATATATATATATATATATATATATATATATATATATATATATATATATATATATATATATATATATCTATGTATTCTTTCTCCGTCTTACGGCGAACATTTATTATGGATGGCGTTAATTAATATTCAATGCCCCTAGGGGGTCGTTAAAAATAAAATTCTTCTTGACCCAGTAACCGAGGATAACACCATTTGAAAAGCCATCCGGTTACATCTGGTGGAAATGTGCTCGGTTTCACAACACTCATAACCTCAAGACGACCTGAGAGCCAGAATTACTCACCTCGTTGTTATTCATTTGTGTTTGTCAAGCCACCTTCACGATGGTCACGAATCTGACAACAGCAACAACAACAGTTGTCGCGGCGTTGGTTGTGTTATCGTCTGTTGTAAAGAGCGACTTCACGTTAACAATACTGCATACTAACGATGTTCACGACCGTTACGACCAGTTCAACAAATACGGAAGCCCATGTTCGGAGGCGGATGCTGAGGCAAACAAGTGCTTTGGAGGGTAGGCATTTATTTTATTTTATTCTATTATTTTTTTCTATTGTTTTTTTTGCGTTTCTTTCTGTTTCACACACACATAGATATACACACAGATAGTATATTCATAAGGCACACAAGCATTTATTATTTAACTCATTTTGCCCGAGTTAGGACAGTTTGTTTACACTTTACCTCCCTTTCCAACATGTCTGCTGTCACGTGTCCATGGCAACCCGCTGAAGGGGGTGTCCGTCAAAGTAAAGTACGACATCTAAGCCACACTTCCCCTAAATATAAGACGTGTTTGTCATTACAGGTACGCGCGCCTTGTGACAGCAGTGAAAGAGTTAAAAGCAGAATGCCCGAATCATCTTGTTCTGGACGCTGGGGATCAGTACCAGGGCACACTGTGGTTCTACAAGTACGGGGGCAATGTGACGTCACACTTCATGAACTGGCTCGGCTATGACGCAATGGTATCATACCGCCCTACCTTATATGCCCTGCCCTGTTTTGTCCCACTGTACCCTATCAAACTGGAGCTTACCCTACTTACTTACTTAGGCCCCTGGCTCCAAGTGGAGCATAGGCCATCGACAACCCTTCGCCATCGCACTCTGTTCTGGGCTATTCTTGCCACTCCAATCCAGTTGGTGGAGCTTACCCTAGCTACCCCTATTCTGTTTGTTTAACTGCATTATTGTCCCTCTCTGGAAATTCGGGCCGCGGTGCAGCGCCACCCAACTCCGCTTTTTTTTTTTTTTTTTTTTTGCTTTGGGAGGAAAGCCGGGTAACCCGGAGAGAAGCCCTCAATGAGCAACCCGGTAACCAGGAAAAACCGGTATCACATATCACAAACTCGAACTCACGCGTTATTGCCGTAAGGTTGGTGAAGGCCGTTTCTAACGTACCTGTTAAGTCCGACGCGCTACCTATTAGATCACCGCTCACCCACCTACCTACGACGCTGCACCTTTCGTAAAAAAGAAAATCTTGCTACACTATAACTTACTATACAACACTATGCATGTGGAATTTATTTGAATGAATTGGAATGATACCCATCGCACTTCTCTGTCTGCTTTTAGACATGGTATTCCAGTTTGTTGACCTTAGTAAACGGAAATGATGTCACCGTCCAGTTCTCCGGTCAACTGTGCAAGTTGTTTCCCCTTGGTTACACATTACAGATTTAAAAGAAAACGTTATATATTCCTGTTAAACATAACGCTGCTTATGACACCCTAGAAATGCTTTTAAATTCACACACACACACACACACACACACACACACACACACACACACACACACACGCACACACACACACACACACACACACACACACACACACACACACACACACACACACATCCCAAAAATCCGGCGGCCAAAAACTCATGTGTTCAGTAAATTTCAACAAATTCCAAATTTTTTTTTGCAATGATAGCAGCGACCACATAATTTATCCCTCCATTCCCGTGTCGTCTGCCAGCTCTTGTGCCAGCCGCGCATTAATACAAATAGTTCGCATGCCAGGCTCATTTCCCGCTCTTGTTACTATTACTTGACATGAAACTTATTAACAAAGCCAGCAAAAAGCCCCAGATTGCCATTTTTCACTCTGCACACAAATTATAAAGGGGGCAAAAATTCGGTACTATATTTAGCGTAGTTACTACATACCCCGGAAGCCCCCGGAAGCTATCAGCGGTCTGTAGCGTTTGCTGCTTATAAGGTCCTCAGAAGGGGCGTGTTGTCGGTGGCCCTTGGTGTCCATTGTGTTAAAACAAATAATGTCGACCGACTCTTGAATACTGAGCCTTCATTTTCCTCCCTAACGATACAGACGCTTGGTAATCACGAGTTCGACCGAGGGCCGGAGGGTCTCCTTCCCTTCCTGGAGAAAGTCAACTTCTCCGTGGTGGACTGCAACGTGGACGGCAGCCTTGTGCCTCACTTCATGGACCACATCAACAAGTCAGTCGTGTTCACTGTAGATGGGCAGAAGATCGGCGTTGTGGGATACACGACACAGGACACTCCAGGAATTTCGGCACCAGGTAAGGCAGACAAAACGAGACGCAAGGGGTAGATTTTATTTTTTTTAAGGGGAAGAATACGAGCTGTGTTGCTCTTGAACATCCGGGTTCAGTTCATTGTCTAAAGTTTTGTCGGATGATAGATAGGGGTGAACACTCTTCCTCTTGGTTGGCAGGCATGTCTTTGATCCATTCTCTTAGCTTAAGCCAAGACCCTCTCAGTCTGAGGTGTTCACGTTTAGTGGTACTTGACTTCAGTAGTAAGAGTAAAGGATGGGATGGGCGGGCAGGGTTGAAAAAGGCAAAAGCTCAAGGAGAGAACAGCAAAACTACAACACCAACAACAGAAAAAACCGACACAAAACAACAATAACAACAAAAAAGAAGAAATCGTATGCTTTGTCCCTAAACATTATATTCCCTTCTCATGTTCCCTTTCGTGTGTATTTATTCTTTCAGGTGACGTAAAGTTCAAGGACGTGATGACTTCAGTCAGGGATGAGGTCAAGGTCCTAGCAGACAAGGGTATCAACAAGATCATCGCTCTGGGTCACGCCGGGTACACAATGGACAAGCAAGTGGCCAAGATACCCGGGGTAGATGTGGTCGTGGGGGGACACTCCCACACGTTCCTGTATACACCAGGTATGCTGCTTTGGATTCAAAGTACACGAATAACGGCGTTCACAACTGGTTATTGATATTTTAGCAATACTGCCAAGTGCTGTCCAATGTCCCTGTTTGCACGTGTCTACTTTCCAACACCCATGTTATTGATTCCAGTATTGTTATAATACAATAAACACAGATCATGAGATGCGAACTTTCAAACATATTCAAAAACGTATCCTATGCTCTGCAACATATGCATCAAACTCTTCCTTCGATAATCCCTTGTTGACCAAATCATACTGTACTAAAATGCTCGAGCTTGGACACGCTTTTGTCACCGACAGGTCTAAGTTGCTCTGTGCTTCGTCTGAAGCATTTTGTAGAGTGCGAAATCCTGACCTTCCGTTACTTTTTGAACATTTATACATTTGACTTTTTTGTGTGAAAATATCTGTTTTCCTTCTCTGGATGCCCTCCACAGAACACGCTTGTTGGTCTGTTTCGCGTTAGTCGGAAGTCTGTACGGCGTGTTATTTGAAATTTCAAAGGGACACTTTTCCCAGTAACTTGAGGACCAAGTTCCTCATCCCTATAGTCGCTATGAGTCTCTAGTATAGCAACTGCTGTATCTAACGATGAACGTCCAATCAAATGCAGAAGACGGAACGTACCCGTCCATTGAGGAACCGGAAGGTCCTTATCCAACGGTGGTGACGCAAGAAGATGACGTGGAGGTTCTTGTGGTGCAAGACTACACCATGGCCAAATATCTGGGCGTCATACATGTCACGTTTGATGACGAAGGTCATGTCAAGAGCTACAGCGGACATCCCATGCTTCTCAACGGGTCGGTTGCTCAAGGTTGGTCAGTGTTTCCACTTGAGTGGTGAAGGAAGTGTATGAAACATCTCTTACGAGCACTCCCGCCCTTAACCCCCTCCTCCCCCCCCCCGCCCCACCGAAAAAAAGAAGAAGAAAAAGCCCCCCCCCCTTTTCGAAAAAAAATCAAACCAAAACACAACAACAACAACAACAACAACACGAAACACACACACACAAACAATTAAACATACACACAAAAAACCCCAAAATACACCCCCCCCCCCGGCAGGAAAAAACAACAAACAAACAAACAAACAAACAAACAAACAAACAAACAAACAAACAAACAAAACAAAAATAAAAAAAACAAAAAAAACAAAAAACCCCACAAAAACAAAAACAAAAAACAAACCAAAACAAAAACAAAAACAAATAAAAAAAAACACACCACCGAGAACAAAACAAAATCTAGCAACAAACAAACAGAACCAAAACACCAACAACAAAACCAAAACCGAAAAAGGAACAACCTACCCCAACAACAACAAAAACCACCACCACCACCACCACCACCACCACATCACCAATCGCCGTCGTAAAGGACTTCAGTCTTTGAGCTTAATTGCTGCATTACACGCCGAACTGATTCCCTTGTGAAATGAGTTTTGTTTCGTCTGAACTGAGTTTCGATATAAAATAGACGATTAAAACGCAGCCATCATTCATTTTGTCAGACAACGCCACACTAAAGGAACTGGAGCCCTGGAAAGCTGGAGTGCTGGCGGAGACAAAGCAAGAGGTGGGAGAAACTTGGGTACACTTGGAGGGAGATCGAACCGTATGTCGCAGAAAGGAATGCAATATGGGTAAGCGCGCACTCTCATCAAACCCTCACTGTACCTCCTGGGTCAAAAATGACCCAGAACCGACCTAAAAAGTATTTGCGAAATGGAATGTTTAAAAAAAAAAAAAAAAACTTCGAAATTCGTGAATTTTTAAAATGTCTTTTATGTTGAACTTTTTTTTTTTATTTTAAAATTTGCACTTAACCAGATTAAAAAAAGGAAGGAGGGTTGCTCGATTTTTGCAGTCGTGCTTGGTGACAATTTCTTAGACATCCGCTGGGCAAAGTACATTTCATTTCTCGTAAGCTGCTTTTCAGCAGCGTCAACGTTTCCTTCTTTTATTTTCTGCAAAACAGGACTTTCCTCCACCTAGTGTCGTTCAGTACAACAGCAATGTTGGGTCTGGAGGACTGACTAACTTGACTTTTGCTATTTGCAGGCAACCTGATTGCGGACGCCATGATCTTCGACAATCTGAGGCAACATGACAATGAGAGCTGGAATGACGTCAGCATAGCCATCATGAACAGTGGAGGAATTCGGAACTCTATTGAACCAGGTCAGGCTTGAGACTAGTTCGGGTAACCCATGAGTGATCGGGGAAGTCACATCTTGATTAGAGGGACGCCCTGCCTAGCTTGAGACTAGATTAACGAATATGCAGGAAAAAACAACAAAAAAAGGCTGTCTAGCAGGGCCCGTATGTAAAACTCGAGGTTACTTTAACCCACCGCTACGGGCCTAACCCAGACTGGGACAAAAGAAACCCCAAAACAAAATTAAATAAAACAAAGGAAGCGAAGAAAGAAAGACAAAAGTCCGGCTATAACGGCATAGGCACCTTGCTGGAATGGACCCGCTTCCTCATTTAAAACAAACAAACAAACAAACAAACAAACAAACAAACAAACAAACAACCCCAGAAAATTTAACCATAGGGCTAGTTTAGTTCGAGGTTAGACTCTAACCCGGGGCTAAACTCCCTTACCCCGAGGGGAGCCGGGGTGGTCGAATGGTAGAGCGTTGGACTTCTAATGCTCGGGTCGTGAGTTCGAATCCCGGCTGGGGCCAAATATTTGTGCTGGCTTTTTCATCGTTGCCCCGTCTTTGATATCACCCTATGTGGTGGAAAAGGACGTTAAACCCCCACCCACCCACCCACCCTAAGCCCGAATTTTACATGCGGGCCCTGGTACCTACACAAGTTTAAGCGGGAGTTAACAGCATACCAGTAAGCATAATTATGGATATGCATATTTTTCTCATCTTACACGCAGTGCACTTTGACGACCATAGTAACACCCTAGGTGAAGTAGAGGGTTTTCTGACTGTTCTCGTGTGGTTTCAGGTAAAATAACTATAGCGGATGTGCTGCATGTCCAACCCTTCCAAAACACCATCGTCGTCATCCAGATCAAGGGAGAGCACCTCAGGGCGGCCTTGGAGCATTCCGTGGCGGGTTACAACCCCTGTGATCGTACAAACCTCCCCGGAGCCTTCCTCCAGTTTTCAGGTAATGCCGGCCATGCGACGTGGGAACGCAATGCACTGTTTAACTTGCACATCGACCAGGCCTGGTATTCATAAAGCGCTATTAGTTAGGATAAAACGGTTTAGGTTTAAGCAGGCGTTTCAGTCACAAAATAGTAATTTCCCATTCCGGCCTATCATGATCATAGCCCGGCGGCCGTCTCAGTTTAAACCTAGCTAGAAGCGCTTCATGAATACCTGGCCAGGTCTCGTTTGCAGTGGTTAGAGCAGGCATGAATAATGTCTACGACACTGCCCATTGTTTCCAAGTTGTAAGAAATACCGACAAACAAAAAGCAATAGATTCTGCTTGTGTTTTCCGCAGGAATGCGGGTGCAGTATGACATGCGCAAGCCCGACGGGAAGCGGGTGGTTAGCGCCCTTGTACTGTGCACACAGTGTCTCGTTCCGAAGTTCGTGCCCCTGGATGACAGCGCCGTCTACAAGGTCGTCCTGCCCTCGTTCACTGCAGATGGCGGTGACGACTATGGGGTCATCAAAAACAACATCGTGCACGAGGACAAGTTTGGTAGGTGACTTTAGATATCACCTTGTCTGTTTTAATAACCTTTTTTTTTGTTTTTGTCTTTCTTCTCTTCGAAATGTTTTAAAGACATGTACCTTGGTTTGGGGTTTAACGTCCTTTTCCACCACTTACGGGTGATATCAAAGACGGGGCAACGATGAAAAAGCCAGCACAAATATTTGACCCCAGCCAGGATACGAACTCACGACTCGAGCATCAGGATTTCTGCGGATCAAATGCTCAGCGGTGATTATTCCTGAGAGGGTACACTGCGTGTGCCTGTGAAAGCTCCGCATGATTGTGCCTTTGGTAGCACTGTTTGTACCTTTGGTAGCACTGTTTGTACCTTTGGTAGCACTGCGAGTGCATTGGTAGCACTGCGTGTGCCTTCAAGTTGGGTAGCACAGCGTGTGACTTTGGTAGCACTGCGCATGCCTTTGGTAGCGCTGCATGCGCCTTTGGTAGCACTGCGTGTGCCTTCAAGTTGGGGTAGCACAGCGTGTGCCTTTGGTAGCACTGCACGTGCCTTTGGTAGCACTGCATGCAGGCTTTGCAGGCGGATAATTATGTCATTTACATTTTTGTGTATAACTGTTGCCATCATATGACCGGAGAGTTCGATCAGGTGCAGCTTTGAATCACAGTCCTTTACAGCAACAGCTTTGATACTACCAAGCTTTGCAACATACCACGCATAAGTTTGCATTAACTGACATCACCACCACCACCAGTACTAACAATAACCATGATGATAATGACGATGATGATGAGGATGATGTCTCCTTACAGATTCTTTGGATTCTGATGTCCTGGTGAACTACGTGAAACACGAGGAAAAGATCATACAAGGCCTGGAGGGGCGCATCGTCTTCGTCGACAACTCTGACGAGTGTAGAGTGGCACAAACCCCTCGGAGGTCAACAGCTAACAGTGCTGACCGCAACGTCATGCAGCTGAGCGTCCTGATGCTTGCGGTTGTTATGTCGTCACTCTTTTAACTCCTAAAAGCCCAAGCGAAAATCGCAAGTTTACTTGAAATCTTCAGATCACCAGGAGCCACTTCAAGCCACTAATATCATGCAATCATAATAATAATTATTATCAAGGGGCGGTCGGTGGTCTAGTGGTTAAGAGGCTTCGTCACCAATGCGAGAGGTTATGCAGGTTCGAGTCCCACTCGAGGCAAAGAATCTTTCCTTCTCTTACGTGACACCGTTCATTCGGGCCGATCGTCGGGGGGTTCTCTAAGGGTACTCCGGCTTCCTCAACCTCCGCTTTGGAAATGTTCAGTGTACAAAATTTGAAAGTAAATGCAACTCTAAATTCCGACACTGATATTGCGATGCGGCTTTTTGCGGTGGTGCTGACGAAGCACAGTTCTGTGAAAGCAACCCCAAAATAAGATGCGACAACATAGGACATATTGTTGTTTGTAATGTGTCATGATCTTGAAGAATGTACACGAGTATATATAATTATATGCATTTATCATCATCATATTGCATTGCATTGTCTGATGCGAATATTTTATGTCTGTTTATAATCGTCCGTCCATATTTTAGTGTATCATTCCCTTCAGTTTAAAGGTGCCTGTTTCTCAGATAGATATGAGACAATATTTGGCGTGACTCTCCAAGCTAGTAAAGTCGGGATAGCCGAATGATAGAGCGTTGGACTTTCAATGCTCACGTCGTGAGTTCGAATCCCGACTGAGGCCAAACATCTGTGCTGGCCTTTTTCTCGTTGCCCCGTCTTTGATATCACCGGTACACGCTGGAAAAGGACGTTAAACTCCAAAACACCAACCAACCAACGACTATCCCAGCAATGATTTATTCAGTTCAATGCAACTTTAATGTTTTCGATTTCGGTCTGAATGTTTGTCAGGTGAGGCTCACCGTAAAATGCGAAAAGATGAAATTTCTGGGAAAAAACAAAACGAAACAAAACAACAACAACAACAACAGAAAAAACAACAACAACCGTTCACTACGTGTAAAAGTGATACTAAAATATCTGACCACGTTATGATCTCGCTGACCATATCACATCATATCATGATTTGACCATGTTATGATCCGACCATATTATGAACTGACCGTGTCCAGTTATCATCTGACCATTTCATGATCTGATTTGTTATCATCTGACCATGTTATGATCTGTTCATTATGTGAACTGTCCATGTTATGATCTAACCATGATATGATCTGACCATGTTAGGATCTGTTCATGTTATGAACTGACCATGTTATGATCTAACCATGATATGAACTGACCATGTTATGATCTGTTCATGCTATGAACTGACCATGTTATGATCTAACTATGATATAAACTGACCATGTTATGATCTAACCATGATATGAAATGACCATGTTATGATCTGTTCATGTTATGAACTGACCATGTTATGATCTAACCATGATAGATATGACTATGTTAGGTCTGTTCATGTTATGAACTGGTCATGTTATTATCTGACCATGTTACAAACTGTACAAATGCGTATACAGACTCGATTCTACAAGTGCATTTCAAAGTATTACGTACTCAGAAAAGAAAACAATAAATATCACGTATACTTATTAGAACAGTCGTTACATTTTTTTAATAACAAATTGTGATACAGATTACTTTGTCTCTGTCTCGCTCTCTCTTTCACGCACAAACACACAGTGGCGCACACACAATGGCACACGCACACACACACACACACACACACACACACACACACACACACACACACACTGGCAAGGACATGCAGTGTAACAGCGTGCACCATTTTTGCCTTTTTGCACGAAGTCTTGCATCCTTTCACACCCACGCCTTTACAACGCCTAGTTTCAATTTTGTTTTCCTTTCCAGTCCACCCGCACTCTTTCTCACAACACGCACCTTTCCCTTCCCTCCGCCCCCGCCCCCTCCCTTTCCCTCCTCCCCCCCACCTCTGTCCATCTCTCCATCTCTCTCCCACTCGCCACACACACACACACACACACACCCCTCCTGTGACCTTGTGATATGGTTTACGGAGGACGACGGGGCTTAAGGGGGGGGGGGGGAAGGGGGTCGGATTGGGTGTTCGGGGGGGGGGGGGGCTGGTTGGGGGGGAACGGTAAGGCGGAATCTTTTAACTTATACACCAGCATGTATCTCAGCCCCGCTACATCCACTTGGGAAAATAGTTTTTCGCGGAAATTCCGAATCGAAGCTTGCAGGGCAGCGGCAAGGGAGACAGCCGGGGTGACATTTTCAGGGCTTGCCAAAGTGTACAAACCGAAATGGAGTTCAGTCATTCCAGAGCCTCATAGCCGGTAGCAGAACGACAGGTCAAGTTCACCGAATAATACACTACATGTATGCAACTGCTACATAATGTTTTCGTCATTGGCTCATGGTCACCATGATACGGTGACCATGACAATGAATGACGTGAGCGTGTGCGAGAGAATGGCGAATGGATGAGCGAGTGCATGTGTGTGTGCTTGTGTGTGTGTGTGTGTGTGTGTGTGTGTGTGTGTGTGTGTGTGTGTGTGTGTGTGTGTGTGTGTGTGTGTGTGTCTGCTTCACTGACTGGAGTAAACTTCAAGCATCCCAGAATTCATCTTCAGTCTGGTATTTGCAGGTCATCGTTCGTGTTCGTTTCCTGCATGGTGTGAGTGCGTGAGTATGCGTGGATGGTTGATTGATTGCATGGGTTGCTTTGCACCGCCTCAACGGCCAGACACCACATCCTGACAATAGCAACACACAAAAACCTTGTTGTAGTCAGTCGGACGAAAGGACTACACTGATTTGGTGTCAGACTACAATATATCTGGTTTGTGGCGGTGAAAGAGGCTAACTACCAATTTTAAGCTCACAGATGCTGTCGAACTGTTTTCGTGGTATCTATCATCACACCACTTAGACACCTGGACAGTGACAGCGTCTGTAATGCTGGCACTGAGCCGCCAACAGAAGACGCGGCGACCACACTGAGCTCTCGAATAGTGCAATAAACTGTCGGAAAATTTGAATGTTCGACCGCTCGCGCAAAGTGTAAACAACAATGTATCGCATTAGGAGCTGCACTAATCATCAACTTAGGCATCTTTACAGTGACAGCATCACAAATGGTGGCACTGAGCCAATAGAAGAGTACACAATGAGGCGGCTAACACACTTAGCGAGAGTCTTGGAACACACCAACCGCTCAGACGTAGAATTTGAATGTTCGACTGCTCGCACACAGTGTAAACAAAATCGTATGGCATTAAGAGCTCTACTGATCATCACAGAAAAGATTGAGTATTTCGAGCGTACAGGCGAACTCGTGAGCGACACTGCTCCAAAATATGAAAGATGGAATTCCCCCGTTTAATCTAAATAAAGGCATATAATGGCTGATCTCCCACATGCAAAACCAACTAACCAACCAACCAACCAATCAACCAACCAACCAACCAACCAACCAACCAACCAACCAGCCAACCAAACAAACAAACAAACAAACAAACTCATTGGGTGCTCTCAGTAGTAATGACGAAAGAACACAATTTCAGGACAAACCGCTAAAAACAGGGACTATCTAGTAACCAGCTATGTGCTCAGGAGTGTCACTTCACTCCACATCGTGCCGTACACTCTTGGTAGGCGTGGTTCACTCCCAAGTCTGCCTCGCCTGCACCAGAGACAATTACCAGCCTGCAGTTGCCGGAACCTCTTGACCTTTAGGAAACGTTTTTAATTTTACCTCTCACCTTTAGCTCGAGATGAGGCCAACAGGGAAATGCACCTCTCTCTCTCTCTCGTTGGGGAAGGAGGGGGGAAGGTGGAGGGGGCAGTGGTAGTGGTGGTTTGACATTTGTGTTGATTGGAAAGCTTCTTGATCACTTTCTTACTGTGTCATTTAACTCCGGAGGTAATGCACTGTGAGGTGTTTAGTTTTCTTGTCTCCAGCGACGCGTAACTGTATGGGGAGCAATTCTTTTTCCCACACGATGCCAGAGCAAGGGGAAGTAGGTCAGCGGGAGATAGCTCTGTGGCTACGTGGTTGATGGTCTCTGATGTTTTAACGTGACACAAGTGACTGTTCAGGGTGTACATGTTAATTCACTTAGGCATAAACATGAAACACCACTTTATCAAGTTACCATCTGCATGAAACATTAGGAATTTGTTTTGGTTTAAAAACAGCTGCTTTGCAATCACACACACACACACACACACACACACACACACACACACACACACACACACACACACACACACACACACACACACACACACACACACACACGCACGCACGCACGCACGCACGCACGCACGCACGCACGCACGCACGCACGCACGCACGCACGCACGCATTCATGCTGCGACTTACTCACTATCAATTACAGTCACTCACACATACATACTAGCACATGCAGTGACATAAAACATGTTGACTGAAAATGCTAAAACAATAAATACAATAGAAAACAGACTGATATAATGCTTGCCGTTTTCAGGTAAATGGGACACTTCGATTTAAGACACATCTGCACAAGTTTTTGAAAAGTACTCATCTTCTTAGATGTAAAGGAGTATCATGAAGCTGTTTAGGAGAAGTACTGTGGTTTTTGGCATCACTTTTATTAGTAGCTGCAGAACCACTTAGCAGTTTAACGAAATACAAACTTTAAGCATTGAATGGGTTAAACATTGGGTGAAGACTATTCCAGGACGCGTGTTATGCGCCTTTAAGACTCTGCTGGTAGCACAAGTATACTATAATAAAGAACAAAAATACCCAAACCCAACAAACAAACAAACAAACAAACAAACAAACAAACAAACAAACAAACAAACAAACAAACAAACAAACAACTGACAACAACAACAACAACTGACAACAACAACAACAACAACAACAACAACAACAACAACAACAACAACAACAACAACAACAACAACAACAACCACCACCATGACAAAACCCAAAACTCTATTGATTTCCATCAATCTGAAGGGAAAATGCTGAATAATAATTTGCACGTTGTACACTGTTACTTGGCTCAAAGCACCGCGAACTGAACCCTATTGTTCACGCTGACTCACGCAGAATCACACCGGACATGAACACATTACAGTCACGTGGTGCGAAGTGTCAGCTCCGTTACTTAGGTTTCGGCATTAAGAATTGCTTTTGTTTTTAATTTGGAGGGGGGGGGGGGGGGTTGAACATATTTGCCAAAGGAGAGGTGGACGAAGCCGGAGTACCCGTAGAGAACCCACAACGAGCGGCCCGAATGAACAGTGCCACGATACCTCAACAGGAAAAATCTGATGCCGTAAGTGGGACTCGATCCCCCAGCCTCTCGCACTCGTTTCAGGAGTCGTTACCACTACACCACATACCGCCACGCGTGACAACGTTCATACGTTCAGTAGCTCTGAGCTACGATGCGCTTTCAAATTTCTGCCTATGGCCGATACGACTTTCCCTGGGATTACAAGCCAGAAATAATGCCTCGGTTCTGTTTTTAATGTTCAGTCCACTGCCATAAGGCGACTTTAATGATGACGGATGAGGTTTCCCAGGATATTAAGTCTTTCCCGAAGACGTAAAACACATTAGACAAGACAAGAGGAGATCAATGGAATGTGCTCAGAACACGGCAATGCAATCTGTCATGAGGCCAGGCCAGCGAAAGCCGCGTTGACAGCAAGATTTCTTGGCGATCGGTTCATGTTAAAGGCGCAACTACCGAGAAAAGACCTTCGGGTTAGAGAGGTGATCTTCGGAACTCTTAAACTCTTCCCCCCCCCAACACACACACCCATCAATAACACAACAGATCTGAAGTCATTGGTAACAACCACCCATCACCGTTCTCGCATAATTTGGTAAAAGCACCCTGCCACACAACAACAACAACAACAACAACAACAACAACAACAACAACAGCACACAAGTAAGCATCCTTCCAAACACACACACACACACACACACACACACACACACACACACACACACACACACACACACACCACCACCACCACCACCACCACCACCACCACCAGCAACAACATCAACAACAACAGCACACAAGTAAGCTTCCAAACACCAGACGACTACGACGACAACAACAACAACAACAAGCCGACGGATGGGCACGACGGATAAAACAGGGTCCTCACTGAACCAGAAACAGGTTACTTTTAATAGCTGCCTTAGCCCGACATCCCACAGCTGTTTGGGTTTCGCGGATTCGCGGCGCTAATCACCTGGAGCTCCAGGGAGCGCATAAAAGCAGCGACCCGTTCAAGGCATGCGGCTGAATGTCAAAGGGGGAAAGGTATTGTTTACCGACATGCTGTGACATAACGTTCCCTTTCAGGCATCTACAAGGTCATCGCTTCCAGTTTCTGTGGGAGAAAATTTCCATACGGCGGCATTTTTCCCGACCCGGAGGCTTGCAATGTTACCTTGGAGGTGGAGGACGTTATAACTGTTATAGACCTTTCCGGACGCCCATCGTAACCCGTTGTTAAGGCCCACAAGCGGTGTCGTTCCGAACAAACAAACAAACAAACAACAACAACAACAACAAAGCCAGACTCATGAGCCACCGTGAACGTCAAACCATGAACTATTTCTTTAAAAAAAAAATCCACAACTACATGTACTGGCTTCTTGCACTGACTCTGTGTACATACATTTATCTACCAAACAAACAACAACAACAACAACAACAACCCTCACACACACTAACCCAGACCCATGCGCCATCGTGAAACTTAAACGAGGAACTATTTCGCGAGAAAAAACAAGCAAAAAAAAAAAAAAAAACCGGTATGGCGACTGTATAATGGCAACTATTGATCGGAGTGTGAGACGCGAGACGCGCGAAGCGAGTGAGGGACTGACTGGCTGGCTGAAGTAACTCCAGTGTCGGTCTGTGTCGCTCTGTGCAGGCCAACAGTTTTGCTGCGTGTTGTGCGACTCTGTGTTGCTACAGATCGTTTCGGTATCTGTCACGTATCCATAATGGACGCGCGCGGTATCGGTAAAAGGCTGGAGAACGACTACGCAGCGTCACGTTTTGAAACAGCCAAAATCAACATGATCAAAAAGTAAAACAAAATACAACAACAGCAACGACAACAACAAAGAATCACAACAAAACGAAAACAAACAAACAACAAACAAAAACCGAATGCCATCACGATCTTACAAAAGCAACAAATACAAGAACAGCCCACAATGTTGTTAGCATCAAAACTGTAATACTTACAGAGCGTGGTTGTAACTTTTAATGATACTTGTATACAAAGAAGCACCCCCAAACAACAACACCCTCCAACAACAACAACAACAACAACAACCCCCCCCCAAAAAAAAAAAAAAAAAAACACACCCAAAAACAACAAACAAAAAAACCAAAAAAAACCCAACCAAACAAAAAAACCAAACAAAATCAAAACAAAACAAAACAGAAAACAAAACAAGTAAAACAAACACCCCCAAAACAAACAAACAAACAAACAAACAAGCAAACAAAGCAAAAACAAAAACAAAAAGCCAAAAATACAAACAGAAACATCAGCAGCAGCAGCAACAACAAAGGTGGGTAGGTTTTTGCGGGTTTAACGTGAAATCAATGACTGGGCAACGAGCAAAATGCCGGCACAAATAACTGGAACTGAGGACCCGAACATTCAAAGACCCAAATCTCTACCGCTCGGCTATGCCCCAACAACGCAAGGGTGATATCAGAGACGGGGCAACGAGAAAAGGACAGCACAAGTAATTGACCCAAGCCGGGATTCGAACTCACGACCCGAGCGCTGAAAGTCCAACGTTCTACCATTCGGCTATCCCGGCTCCCCGAACAGAACAGAACAGAACAGAACAGAACAGAACAGATGGGTGAGTGTGGGGGCTTGGGGGTTTAACGTCCTTTTCCACCACATACGGGTGATATCAAAGACGGGGCAACGATGAAAAACCCAGCACAAATATTTGGCTCCAACATGGATACGAACTCACGACCCGAGCATTTGAAGTCCAACGCTCCACCATTCGGCTATCCCGGCTCCCAGAAGAGAAGAGAAGAGAAGAGAAGAGAAGAGAAGAGAAGAGAACAGAACAGAACAGAACAGAACAGAACAGAACAGAACAGAACAGAACAGAACAGAACAACAAGCAAAGAAGAACAAAACAAATAAAACAACTAAGGCTGCTGGAACACGGTCCGAATGTTTTTAGTCCCAACAAACGGCGGACATGGTATTTTTCCGTGTTTCACGTGTGACATACGGCCGGCAACAACACGCCTTTTGTTCTCAGTTTTCCGGAGCATGTTTTCAGCTGTTTCCACACACACGGCTCCCGTGTGTCATGAGCTTCAGCAACCAACACGAAATTGAGACATAAGAAAACGCTCATTGCTCGTCCCTCATTGTATGATTGTGCATTTGCAAGTAAAATCTGTTATGAGCGCAAGTTCTATCTTGTTCTCATTTTGTCCAACGTCCAGAACAGAAGAGGTGTATCCCAAACCGTTTTAAATGTTGGCATCTTGACAGTAACACCATGTAATAGCATATGTAAGTGTGGAATTTTGTTGTTGTTGGTTTTTGTTGTTGTTGTTGTTGTTTTTGGTCGTACTTTATAATTGTACGACTATCCGCCTTTGTCACATTTGACAATGGGACCCCCCCCCCCCAAAACGCAAAGCTCATAAAAAAATCCATAGCACAAAATGGCGGCTTTTCATAGCAACAAACGTAATGAAACAATATTAAACGTAATTGATAAAACTTTTAAAAAATGTATCCTACATCCCCTATTAATTTTCATAGACATTTTTACGCTTTTGAAGATTCCTCTGTAGAAAAACAGTTTCGTTATCACACTGTGGGACACTCCTTTAAACACCCAGAAACAATATCCAAACGGAGCTCTTCCAGTATCGATATTAGGTGTAATCCAGATCAGCTTCAGCATCTTGTAGGCTGCAGGCTGGGGAAGCAGTGTTTACACCGGACCACGGGCAGACCACGGTCTCTCCTCTCCCCCTCTCGGCTCTGCTAGCGCCGCACTTGTGATCAATTTACTTCACAGTCTCGATCGTTCCTTCACGGCAAGGCACTCTGCACTTGGCCGAGCCAGCATTCACTCAGGGCAGGCCAAACTTGCAGGCTGAACACGGCTCAGTTCGGCTTCTGAGCGGAATAGGCTTTTTACCACAGGCGCCGCGATGCACGGGCGGTGCTAAAATACCACAATGGGTTGCCTTTAGTGCACTGAGCGTGCATAATCAAAGCTTGTTGTGTGTTGAGGGTTTTTTTTTGTTTGGTTGGGTTTTGGTTTTCGTCTAGCTTATTACCGCATCGTCGCGTGGCTCCGGATGGCAAGACTGAAATGTGACAGTGAGGTTCCCGATGGCTCAGTGAGAGCTCGCCACGGTGGCCGTGTGGGTGTTCTTGCCCAGCTTCAAACGCCGGTACTGTGACATTTTCAACCAGCGCACGGAATTGATGTTCAGTCATGTTCCGGAAAATAATAATGGTTTCATGTTAGCGCAGCGTGGGTCTGTCTCGCTGGCAGTGAATTCAAAGTGGCCATTATCTGAGCTAATCGTCCTGGAACGTATGGCAGGAGAGTAACCTCATCTTCATCCACCGGAATGTGTGACTCTAGCATTGCAGGTTCCCTGGTGGCGCAGTGACTGACCAGTCTGTATCATCGCTGCACGTTTCTCTGGCTCATATGTTGACTGATCCTGAACACAAGGCCCCCGGTACATGAGTGTAGACTTTTGACACAGGCAAATATTGAGTTCCAACAAACACCTGTGTATGATGGCCGACCACTAGCTATTGCCCGTCACCTGTTACAACCGAGGACACCGCGTGCTTGTGCACTACAGCGCAGAAACTGAAGGGATTGGCTTTGGATTGGCTTTGCTTGTTGGTTGAATGTCAACCGCAGCTGGCACTGAACTAAACGCCGATAGCTACGGGCCAGTCTTCATTTCCTGAATTCCACAACTACCGAGATACGACGAAGGGGTTGACTTTCAGCGTTATGGCTGGATCTTGCAAGAGATGTTGATAGGTTAACCTGCTTAACCTGATGGGGACTGCTCAGTGAAGCCGCGGCCAGCAGCCGATGAAATTCCTTTCACCTGTGAGTATCGTAATCTTTGTTGATCATTATTGTTGACGCATCTCTCTTATTCAAGTACAATGTTTGCTTAAAACATCAATGACGTATATGCCGTGACAACTTGTGTTAAACTCTGTGCGGTGCTACGGACAATGACTTTGACAATGAGACATTTCAAATAGTTTTTTTTTGGGGGGGGGGGGCAGGGGGGAGGGGCGGGGTGGCCGAATGATAGAGCGTTGGACTTCTAATGCTCGGGTCGTGAGTTCGTATCCCGGCTGGGGCCAAATATTTGGGTGGCTTTTTCATCGTTGCCCCGTCTTTGATATCACCCGTATGTGGTGGAAAAGGCCGTTAAATTCCCAAACACACACACACACACCCCACCCTCAAATAGTTTGGAACCCCTTCCAACCATAGTGTTTGTCGACGACGTTGAGACAGAAGGCTGAATATTCTCAGTACTACGTCTTTTGTGTTTTGTATCAGTATTTTCTAAACATACAAATTGGCATTAACATTATGTAATATAATATTTTTCTTGGAGATGAAGTGTCACTGCGAGTTCCTGCAGTTCGTAATGTTGACGCTGTTTAGAAGAAGAAGAAAAAAAAAGAATACCTCTCAGCCCACGGAAAAGCAACCAACAGATTGCGTGCGTGCGTGCGTGCGTGCGTGCGTGCGTGTGTGTGTGTGTGTGTGTGTGTGTGTGTGTGTGTGTGTGTGTGTGTGTGTGTGTGTGTAAATATTGATCCCTGCGTTGAAAGATAGTTTCACTGCAATTTTTTGTTTGTACGAAGTGTGTAACGACTGACAAAGCACCACGAACACTGCTAACGTACAAGCACAATGCTAAAGCTGTGGGCAATCACATAGCTTTTTCCAATCCCGCTGTCACAGAAAAAAAAAAAAAAAAATTCATCGGATATGGTCCGGCCATCATGTCGTCAGGCATGGCTTAGCCGGAAATTGGACTGATGATTATGTTCGTGTCCGTTTTGTGGAAGCCTTCCTTGAAGTTTGTAGAGTTCTGGCTACAGCAGAGAATTCAACGACGGCAACTAACGCTTGCCAAACGCACGACAGTAGGTCGTAGAGTATCATAATAATTTGCTGATGCCAGGAGCTTGAAATGTCAGCAAGCGTCGGTGAATATTGATTTTTTTCCCAGTGTCTTGTGTGTGTGTGTGTGTGTGTGTGTGTGTGTGTGTGTGTGTGTGTGTGTGTGGAGGTGTTTAAGAGAGTCATATGTACGCACGACTGCGAGTGTTCAAGTTCCTGTAAAAGAACTCTCTCTCTCTCTCTCTCTCTCTGGCGTGAAAGTGTTTGGTTGTGAGTTTGTGCTGAAATGCTGAAATGCTGTGTGTTTTTGCTATAGTTATTCAAAAGAATATAGCTAGGTCTACAAAAGTAAAGACAAACCGGAATACAGAAGTAAACACAGACCAGAATACAGAAGTAAAGACAAACTGGAATACAGAAGTAAAGACAAACCGGAATACAGAAGTAAAGACAGACCAGAAATTAGACGAACTGGAAAACAGAGGTAATGACAAAACGGGGTACAGACGCAAAGACAAACCGGAATACAGAAGTAAAGAAAAACCCGAACACAGAAATAAAGACCATTCGAAATACAGAAGTAAAAACAGACCCTTATACAAAGTAAAGAAAGGCCGGAATACAGAACTAAAGGCAAACCGGAATACAGAAGTAAAGACAAACCGGAATACAGAAGTAACGACAAACAGGAATACAGAAGTAACGACAAACAGGAATACAGAAGTAAAGACAAACAGGAATACAGAAGTAAAGACAAACCGGAATACAGAAGTAAAGACAAACAGGAATACAGAAGTAAAGACAAACAGGAATACAGAAGTAAAGACAAACAGGAATACAGAAGTAAAGACAAACAGGAATACAGAAGTAAAGACAAACAGGAATACAGAAGTAAAGACAAACAGGAATACAGAAGTAAAGACAAACCGGAATACAGAAGTAAAGACAAACCGGAATACAGAAGTAAAGACAAACCGGAATACAGAAGTAAAGACAAACAGGAATACAGAAGTAACGACAAACAGGAATACAGAACTAAAGACAAACCGGAATAGAGAAGTAAAGGCAAACAGGAATACAGAAGCAACGACAAACAGGCTTACAGAAGTATGGACAATCAGGAATACAGAAATAAAGACAAACCTGAATACAGAAGTAAAGACAGACCGGAATACAAAAGTAATGACAAACCAGAATACAAAAGTAATGACAGACCGGAATACAAAAGGACAGACAAGACAGTGTGCAGACGGCATCCCAACCTCCGACACCTAATGTCCATTAGCACTGACCGATACCTCCCGTCCCTTGTCCCGGGGGAGGGGCCGGATACTGGACGCAGGGACGGGATAATGGACGGGCAAATACGTGGGTTCCATACAGCAAAACACACAGTTCCTCTCCAGACACTGCCGCCTGGATTACTGTATTCGTTATCAAGGCTCTGCTGGCTCTTGCGGCCTTTTTGCGCCAAAGCCTGTTGGAGACGTTGATGTTGCAGGGCGAAGGACACAAATACACAGGGTCTCAAAATGCCTATACATATATTCCCTATTAGCCTCAGGCATCATAGTCACCCCTAAAAATGCTTCAATCTAGAAACAATTACTACCATGAACAGACCAGTCAAAGGCACGCAGTTGACAGGGATTTTACAACAATGTGAATGTCCCCTTTCCGCTCAGGCCTTACTGGAGTAATGCACGTCTACTTTGTCATTAGGCCAGAGAGGCAGTTCACACAAATACGCTTACCTCACTTGTGTCCCACCTCTGTGCAAAAAGTCCCAGCTTCACTGGCAGCTTGCCTCTTTTTGAGGACCGCCTGCCATGCACCTTGACCTACATAACACAAAAATCACGAAAATCACGCTTTTTCATATAAATCACTACAGACTAGCACACTTGCCAAACAGGGTACCCCAAATAAACTCGTGAGTTCGAACCCCGTTGGGGCCAAATATTTGTGCTGGCTTTTTCATCGTTGCCCCGTCTTTGATATCACCCTATGTGGTGGAAAAGGACGTTAAACCCCCAAACACCCACCCACCCCAAATAAACACCAAACATGACCACACAGTCAGTTTGTGTCCTGACGCCTGCAGACCATCCTGGCCGCACTGGAAGGCGGGACATGAGATTTTGGATGTCGTTTTGTTTCTACACTGGCTGAATACGCAGACTTAGCAAGACCAAACAACAAGTGTAAGCTGCTTCAGTCTTGAAAAACTGTACAATATGGCTGTCCGCCCTGAGGATGGTCTGAGGAACTGGAAGTAAAGCAGCGTCTCAGTGTTATGACTGGCGAGTGCCAGCCCCTATGCCAGCATTTGTAGGGGTGGGGTGGGTGTTTGGGAGTTTAACGTCCTTTTACACTACATATGGGTGATATCAAAGACGGGGCAACGAGAAAAAGGCCAGCACAAATATTTGGCTAGCGTTTGTAGGGGTGGGGTGGGTGTTTGCGAGTTTAACGTCCTTTTACACCACTTATGGGTGATATCAAAGACGGGGCAACGAGAAAAACGCCAGTACAAATAACTATTTGGCTCCAGCCGAGATTCGAACTCACGACCCGAGCATTGAAAGTCCAACGCTCTTCCATTCGGCTATCCCGGCTCCCCGCGTTTGTAATGGGAAATCTGCAAGCGACTTCAAATGTAAAAGTCGCAATACAGAGACTTTGCAGAACCAAACAGCAACAACAACAAGTACAACAGCAAGAACAACAACAACAACAACAACAACAGGAAGGACAACAACAGTACAATCACCACCACCACCATCACCACCGCAATGCTTTCTGCTGTCAGTCACTTAGCACTAACCGTCCAGTCCAAGTCAAGACACCCGAGCTGCCAATACTGGCACGGGATCCTCTTTTTCGAAACGGCTATTTGGCGTGCGTGTGTGGCGGGTGATGGGAAGTGATTTCTCCTATCTGCCACTTAGTCAAAGTTGACCGAGTCTGGGCGTCCTAAGCGCCAATACTGGTAAAGATCTCCGCTCGTAATGGCTGTAATGTCAAGGTCTACCGTGGTGAAGGTTAATTCTGGCGTCGGGGGGTGGGGAGGGGGAGGTGGGGAGGGGGAGGTGGGGGGGAGAGAGAGAGAGAGAGGGAGAGAGAGAGAGAGAGAGAGAGAGAGAGATCAAAAGCGTAAGCCATATAGATAACGGAAATGAGACAAATACGGAAAGATCACTTAGTCAATGATTTCAGCTCAGCGGCGCTCCCGAAAAGAAAAAAAAATTAATCTGCCTCAGCCCAGAGATAGATTGTGGGCTGTCCTTACCCCCGTGATGTGCACCACACAGCACGTGATTTTTCGGGCTTGTCCCAGTACTGGATTTTGATATACGTCCACACAGGCCAAACACGATGATTCCTAAACTCTCACAAATGCGCCACAACATCTCCGAACCATCAGGAAAATCGAGCTGTCCAGCGGTTGAGTGGGATGGGCTATAGATGAGCACGCCCTGGGTTCGAATGCTGACAGAGCCACAAATTTCAACTTGTTCAGGCCAATTTTCTAGTGACCCCCGTCTTTGGATCACTCTCGTCGTGGACAAGAAGACGCAGGGCATCGAAATACACACCCCACTCTCTTTTTTTTTTTTTTTTTTTAAATCACTGATATGCATCGTACAAAATTGTGTTGACTGTGTGTTTTTTTGTAATGGACAGTTCATTAAAGGATGTACAATCTTTTTCCAGTATTCAAAATTATGGTGTCTGTTCATGTGCGTTTGTTTTTGTGGGTGTAAGTTTGCATGTATTTAAATAACAGCTCATTTTGAAACAGTACGTCACACCCCACTCTCCAAAACCATTCAGTTCCTGCTTTCACCGGCAGACCAGTCCTCAAACATTCTCTATGTGACTTTGTGAGAGTCTACAGTTTAGTCAGTCAATAATCACGCTTCAAATCCCCGTCAAGACCTTTCTTCTCATAATTGCAACGAGTCTGCCTTTCTGGGAGGGAGCTTGCAGACGAACATTTCCTTCAGGAAATCAAACTGTCTTTGGTGCCGACCTCGCGTCTGACGGCTTCTGGCACCAGGGATGAGAAACTGTCGGGTCCCATCTTCCGCGGGCTCATGAAATTTAAATGCAGTTATTTTTCCGTCCGCAAACAGGTCGATAGCTTTACGTGCCCGCGAGGGGATGGTTTTTATTGAATCGGAGGGACTTCCCGCTGAGTTTAGCAGATTATCCTGACCGTTTGTAATACATATCTGATGATGATTCACAGCGTGATAATTTTCTGGCGGGAGGAAAGAGGATAGCGGGGAAAAAAGAAAAAAAAAAAAAAAAAAGAAAGAAAAAAAAATGCGAACTGCGGTCATAAAAAATGGTCACGATTAAGATTGCTTTAGCTGTTGAGATGTTGATATTCATTTTTACCCCAGGCATTTTGGTGATAGGGGTTTTACAGAAATGACAAAAGGGCGGGGGGGGGGGGGAGGGGGCATTTGCAGCGCGGATACCATTATCTATACTGCATGTGTGACTTAAGAAAAAGACAATATATGAAAATGCAGTTTGTTTTAGTGTGAAGTTAGTATTTTGTTTGTAAACACAGAAAAGGAGAAACGTACTTTAAATCCTTTAAAATGTGAAAGGCACACGTAACACTAACTGTATTGTGATTTTTCACGTATTATCTAGATTTTAGTTTTGTTCATCAGATAAGTCCAGACTTATACGACAAAAAAATCGCTTGATTCTTCATTTCGCACTCTTTAAGTGTTATAAATTTAGAGGTTACATACGTATGTGTATATAGTTACGTCTGATAACAGTACACACGGGTACACGTGCCATTTTGTATGCAGTGCTTGGAGCAACTAGAGCTCTTTTCCGGTTCAGTAGTTAGGAGTAAGTAATGCTGGGCATGTTGTGCGAACTGGTTTATTGCGCCTAAGGGATGATAAGTTGCATTATTTGCTGTATATGCGCTTAGTATTTATCTTTGTTTTACCAAGTTGTAATTGTTATTTGTTTTCTACGCTTTTTTTGTAACCGGGAGTTCGGGAAATTAGCATGAAGGTGCAGCGTCTACTGCATGTCCTAGGTTTATATTGCCCGTAGACCAGTTTGCATCCTTTGTCCAACGTTACATTTTTGGTTTTTTTTTTTTTTACGTAGTGCAGACACACTGAACCGCGAATTAGTCTTTGTGGCTTGCGCGGCGTTAAGCCTCAAAAAACTCACTCACTCACTCTTCTCCGGTTCGGACGCAGCCGTGGACGCACGGACAGACAGAAGACGAAAGTGGCTGTTCGTATAGTACCCAAGAGTGGCACGCAGTTGGCTGCCGGTTTCGTGCAAATCGTGCCAAATACTGAAACACAAACCACGGCAAGCTGAACAAGCTGGAAGTGGCTATAGTTTGTAGTACTAGAGCTCTACTTTGCATGTCTGCGTTCTTCGCCAAACATGGCCATCTTCGGTGTTTGCCTTCCAGATGGAGTCTTCCTCACTTGTCCCTGTGAGAATTGCCCTGTGATCTCACCCATCTCCCTACTAAAGCTGATAGTCGTTTACTGCGTGCTCCGCAATGTCAGGAAATGGGACCTGAGGAGACTTGAACGTCCCAGCAAAGGCGGCATGAATATTCATCAAGGCTTCTGTAGGCTTGTGGCGTCTGATCATTGCTTAGGTTTCCAATTAGACCATCGATACCACAGCAGTGAGACCTTGGACCCTCTTATAGCCATAGGACTGGAGGTAGGCCAGAATGGATTCTGTGACAGTCTGTCGCTGAGTATTGTAAACTAGTGAAACGTTGGACCCTCTTATAGCCATAGGACTGGAGGTAGGCCAGAATGGATTCTGTGACAGTCTGTCGCTGAGTATTGTAAACTAGTGAAACGTTGGACCCTCTTATAGCCATAGGACTGGAGGTAGGCCAGAATGGATACTGTGACAGTCTGTCGCTGAGTATTGTAAACTAGTGAAACGTTGGACCCTCTTATAGCCATAGGACTGGAGGTAGGCCAGAATGGATTCTGTGACAAAGTCTGTTGCTGAGTATTGTAAACTAGTGAAACGTTGGACCCTCTTATAGCCATAGGACTGGAGGTAGGCCAGAATGGATTCTGTGACAGTCTGTCGCTGAGTATTGTAAACTAGTGAAACGTTGGACCCTCTTATAGCCATAGGACTGGAGGTAGGCCAGAATGGATTCTGTGACAAAGTCTGTTGCTGAGTATTGTAAACTAGTGAAACGTTGGACCCTCTTATAGCCATAGGACTGGAGGTAGGCCAGAATGGATTCTGTGACAGTCTGTCGCTGAGTATTGTAAACTAGTGAAACGTTGGACCCTCTTATAGCCATAGGACTGGAGGTAGGCCAGAATGGATACTGTGACAGTCTGTCGCTGAGTATTGTAAACTAGTGAAACGTTGGACCCTCTTATAGCCATAGGACTGGAGGTAGGCCAGAATGGATTCTGTGACAGTCTGTCGCTGAGTATTGTAAACTAGTGAAACGTTGGACCCTCTTATAGCCATAGGACTGGAGGTAGGCCAGAATGGATACTGTGACAGTCTGTCGCTGAGTATTGTAAACTAGTGAAACGTTGGACGCTCTTATAGCCATAGGACTGGAGGTAGGCCAGAATGGATACTGTGACAGTCTGTCGCTGAGTATTGTAAACTAGTGAAACGTTGGACCCTCTTATAGCCATAGGACTGGAGGTAGGCCAGAATGGATACTGTGACAGTCTGTCGCTGAGTATTGTAAACTAGTGAAACGTTGGACCCTCTTATAGCCATAGGACTGGAGGTAGGCCAGAATGGATACTGTGACAGTCTGTCGCTGAGTATTGTAAACTAGTGAAACGTTGGACCCTCTTATAGCCATAGGACTGGAGGTAGGCCAGAATGGATTCTGTGACAAAGTCTGTTGCTGAGTATCGTAAACTAGTGAAACGTTGGACCCTCTTATAGCCATAGGACTGGAGGCAGACCAGAATGGATACTGTGACAAAGTCTGTTGCTGAGTATCGTAGAGCAGTGAGACCTTGGACGTGGGTATAGCCAAAGGAGTGGATGGGGTGGGTGTTTGGGAGTTTTAGGTCGTGTTCCACTACGTATGGGTGATATCAAAGACAGGGCAACGAGAAAAAGGCCAGCACAAATATGTGGCCCCAGTCGGGATTTGAACTCACGGCCCGAGCATTTGGAGTCCAACACTCTACCATTCGGCTATCCCGGCTTCCCTTAGGACTGGAGGCGGGCCAGAAATGGATACTGTGACAGTGTCGCTGAGTATCGTAGAACAATGAGACACTGGACCTGCTTATAGCCATAGGACAGGGGCCAGACTCAAATGTCCCAAATAGATACTATGAAACAGTTTGTTGCCGAGTATCTCGACGTCGTTTACAATTGAGTCTGAACCTTTTGGCCTTACTCATGAAGGTTCATTGGTGCACTAGTGTGTGCTTTATGAGTTTCATCAAGTCAGGATGCAGCATTCCCAAAAAGGAGAAGACCATTTTCCAACCAACCAAAGCTTTGTAATGCTTCGGACCTGTAAGATCTGTCTTTTAAGGAATTTTTAAAATTGGTTTTCTCTACACTTTGATGGGCTACTCCACGTTGCCACGAGAAGACATATCGGAGCGTGAGAAGTTGCCGATCCTAGAGAACAGACTAACCCATTTGTTTTTAGGAAGTAAACAAACGGCGAACACACACACACACACACACACACACACACACACACACACACACACACACACACACACACTCTCTCTCTCTCTCTCTCTCTCTCTCTCTCTCTGTGCGTTTATGTTCTTATCCTTGGAAAATAAAGTTTCAGTCAGTCAGTCAGGAGGTTTCTCTCTCTCTCTCTCTCTCTCCACGTCTCTGATCATTTCCGTGTTGTACATATCGATTTTTTGTAGGTCCCACATCTTTTAACCTACGCGTCACGCACAAGCCGAGTGAGCACTCGCTCGCTTTGCCAGAAGTCAAGCACCTCACTGGAAGCGTGTTTCTTTGACAGCCCTGTAAATCGGCCTGTATGTTCCGCTTGTCCTGGAGTAGCTCTTCACGCCACAGGACGTGGACGGCCACGTGCCTCTCCAGGCTGGCCCAGTATGCAAACGACTGTCTCCAGCACAGCCACAAGGACTCGTGTGAAGTCTGGCCAAAGCCCTGCCCCCCGGGGCGTCTGGCGCTAGTGGTTGCAGGCGTGTAGCGGGCTGGAAAGCCTTATCTCCCGTTCTGTGGATGAGAGTGTGTGTCCTTTGGGGCCTGACGAATGTAGAGCGCGCGTATTTGTGGTCTGATCGCTTTAATCCCTATCTATTATGTGGATTTTACCTTTTATTAATTTTTATTTACATACGTATACATACTGCTGAAAACTGTTTTACATAAGTATATATACTGCTGAAAACTGTTGGTTTACCTTAAATGACGGCTTTAGGCTACGATTATTATGAATAATAATAATAATAATATTTATAGGGCGCCTATCCCCGGGGAACGAGCTCTAGGCGCCTTACATTCTAAAACCGAAGTTAAAAAAAAAAACAAAAAAACATTCACTCAGTGTACACCACGTAAAAACAACTAAAAAAAGTAAAAGAGCAGACACACACACACACACACACACACACACACACACACACACACACACACACACACACACACGCACGCACGCACACGCACGCACGCACGCACACACGCACGCACACACACACACACACACGCACGCACACACATAAAAGCCGCATGGTCTTAAAGGGGTTAATGCTACCATTGGTATGCTCACATGTCCTTGTGAGCTGTTTTCTATCATCACATCACTTATAAACACCTGGACAGTGAAGGCGTCTGTAATGCTGGCACTGAGCCAACAGAAGTGTACTCGATGACGCGGTGACGACACTGACCGCTCGAGTATTGTAACAGTCGTAGAATTTGAATATTGGACCGCTTGCTCAAAACGTGAACAACATTGTATCGCATTGTGAGCTGTACTAATCGTCAAGGTAGAGTAATTCGAGCGTACATGCGCACTCACGAGCGAAACTGTTCCAAAACGGAAGCTGGCGCTGCGAAGATGGAATTAATCCGTTTAAGGACAATCAACTCACCATCCTTGAATTATACCGCCAGTCACAGGCAATTGATGGACTCTTTAAACGGGGGCGGTCGGTGGTCTAGTGCCGTAAGAGACCGATGCGAGAGGTCAGGTTCGATTCCCACTTGGGGCAAAGGATTTTTCCTTCTCGTACGTGGCACCGTTCATTCGGGCCGATCGTCGGGAGTTCTCTACGGGCATCGCGGCTTCCTCCGCCTTAGCTTTGGAAATGTTCAGCCCACCAAATCTGAAAATAAATGCAATTCTAAATTCCGAAACTTAATTAGCTGCGCTGATCCTTCGCACCGCTTGATTGTAATGTGTTCCTGTCCAGTGTGAGAGAATTCGAGTGATTCACGTGAGCGTGCTTGCTGGTTTCAGCTCGCGGCGCTTTGAGCCATTTCAAGAAACTTGCTAAAGCGCCGCCCATACAATGCACAGTAATAATTATTATAAACAACTACACAGCGCGAACAGCCTGATGTGCATGTTCAACAATAATCACCAGCACCTAGCTTCCACCGTGACGACACAAGGCCTGCCATCACGAACACGGCGAACTTGACAACGCACCGTGCCCTCACCATTTTCTTCCGCAGGGAAACAAACCAGTTCAAATTATTTCTAGGACATGGTGAAAATACCACCGACCTCGGTCTAACCTCAATTTCTTTGCAAGAGAATCCCGCGGGCCTTGTATTCTTTTTTTGTTTTTTAATCTCCCAAGCACGAGAGTGCACGAAGGGGGGGGGGGGGGGGGGACAATTGCCTTGCGAACCTATTGATCCGAGCTATTAAGGCTCTTGCACCATAGGGTGGCGGACAAAATGGGGCAAAACAAGGACATAACGCAAAAAAAGGAGCCCGGCACAACCAAGCAAAATTTGATTTTCGTGGGCAGCGATGAAATATGACATTTATTATTTCCATCCAAGCTTTGGGCTGGAGCGAGGTGGACGGCGCCGTAATGTGTCTGCGTGTTGAATTAGATTTGGCTTAGAAATCCGGCGTTACGGACCTGAATTGTGCTTGTGTCTGGTCTGCACAAATCTGATTTCGGCTATAAAGATGCACGTGGAAATGGAAAATGGAAAACTGGATTGAAAACCGAATTGTCGAGGAAATTACGGTCGAACTGCCGTTCTCGTTCGCCTCTCAGGTCTGCACATCCCTCTTCTTCCCCATGACCCTCTACACACACACACACACACACACACACACACACACACACACACACACACACACACACACACACCATCATCATCATCATCATCATCATCATCATCAGCAGCAGCAGCAGCAGCAGCAGCAGCAGCAGCAGCAGCAGCATGTATGGCATTTGGTTGTTGTGTATACTCCACGAAACAAATGAAAAGAGAATTGTTGTTCACCACTTTTTGCTCTTTTCCCCTCTAGTTCATTCAGAGTGTCTTCCTACGTGGCTGTACTCGTGAAAACTCGTCTTCTAGAAGAAAAAAACAACAACAAAAAAACAAAAACAAAACAAAAAACACCCCCCCCCCAAAAAAAAAACACACAAAACAAAACAAAAAACAAACAAACAAACAAAACAAACAAAAAACTTAAACAAAACAAAACAAAACAAAAACATCCACCTTCCTCTCCACTGTTTGGGGACGGAAAATGATAGAGTTGCATATTCCTTTGTTTGGATGACAAATGTTTTCTTGATGGTCGAGGATCTCTTTGCAACTTTTACAAAACACTGACACTACAAGCCATGTTGTTCATAGGTCATTTGTATCGCAGGTAGAAGACGGAAGATGATATGAAATAAGTTTCTGCCCTTTAAGGCAACCATGGGTTGTATTCCTAACAATGAAACTGCAGCACTGAATCCAATCCGGCAAAGGCTATTTTTTTTTTCTCTCTCTCTCAAGAGCTCTTAACTGAATTTGCTGACGCAGCTGAGCAGCAGCTATAACCTCTCCACGAAATCTGCAAACGCCAATCGATTTTTCCCTTAAATCTTAGTACTTTTGTTTCCTTCCTCTCTTGAAGTTAATCGCTCGGTTTTCGTGTGCGTTTGACGGTAATTTGCCCTGTCACACCGTCCGACATGTTTTGCCAGGCGCTCACGTCTGATTGGCTGTCGAGGTGCCGAGACCGAGGCTGGGCATGCGCAGACCGCCTCCGTCCACCGAAAAGCGGGACCAGTCAACTGGCATCACCGCTGATTGGATTTGTGGCCCTCACGCGCTCACTCTCTCTTTCAAGTCATTTCTTCGCTCGAAATTGTCTCCATTCGAAGTTGACACCCGTGCTCCGGATGCGGAGCTGTTCTGTTGCATGTCCTGCTTCTATCGAGTCAGTTACTCAAACAGTCGAGGAACTGTCGTCCCTTGTGTATGGCCGGTCACACAACTCCTAAATTATGACTGAATTGCAAATGTCTTTACTTGTAAGTATCTATGAGTTTACGGTCGCTTAGCAGGCTTGGTGTGGCTCTCTCCTAACAGATGTATTGTTTTCCTGTTGACTGCGTTATGTGTACACACAATATTTGACAGTAACAGTGAGGGTGTAACAGTCTTTTAGTTTACTTAGTTATTGTCATGGACCAGTGGCCTGTATGATTGTACATGATCATGACCACTTCGTGTACAGGGGTGTATTTGGTAGGGCAAGGTGCGTGCCAGGGGGTTGCATCAGGAGGCAAGCTGCCAGTAAAGCTGGGACTTGTTGCGAACAATAGAGGCGAAGTTGACGTGAGTGGATTTGGATGAAGTGGTTTTCTGGCCTAAACAGAAAGTAGATTAGCAGTGAGGCCTGAGCGGAAAGGAGACATTAAATTTGTTCTTCAACTCCTGTCAGGTCACGGTTCGTGCCCTTGAATCAGTGGTCTATGCATGGTAATTTTTGTTTCTAGATTGAAACCATTTGTAAAGGTGACTGTGACGCGGTTCAGTACCGTATTCAGTACAAGATTGCCACATTAGCCTTCCGTCATTTTGACCAGTCACTTCCCCAGTACCTTTCTGATAAGCTCACCACGTACGAAACATACCGCACTCTCCGCTCATCCTCAGAAAAGCTACTTAAGGTCCCCCGGGTCAGCCTCAAAACATTTGGCCAACGTTCTTTCAGTTATAGTGCCTCCCACGTTTGGAACCCCTTGCCATCTTCTCTGAGAAACATCCCTTCCCTCCTACAGTTTAAAGCAGAACTCAAAACACATCTTTTCAAACTAGCTCTTAATTTTTAAGTTTAAACTCCACCGCCTGTATTGATGTGTATAAATGCGTGCGTGTGAATGTTGTGTGTGTGCGTGAGCAAAAGCGTACTGAGTGCTTTTCGAAGCAGAACTCCGCGCTCTACAAGTGTAATATATTATTATTATTATCATTATTAGTATTATTGATGCCGGAGGCTAACAGGGAATACATAGGCGTTCTGAGGCTTCGTGCATTTGTTTTCGTTTACGCGACTTGCGGCATAAAAACACTGAAAAGTACAGTTAGTTAGTTAGTTAGTTAGTTAGTTAGTTAGTTAGTTAGTTAGTTAGTTAGTTAGTTAGTTAGGGCTTTACGCCGCGCAAGCAACAAGGACTATTTCGCGGCTAAGCTAAATCATTCTCTGCCAGGTCACTAAAAACAAAAGACAGGCGATAAAACAGGATGTAAATATATA
>JACVVK020000096.1:1392500-1485000 GCA_018292915.2 Batillaria attramentaria
GAGAGAGAGAGAGAGAGAGAGAAGCAAATGGGAAAACATCTCTTCGTCATGATCGTGGCAGACTGCCGAGTAGCTGGTGTTATGAGGGAGGTAGTTTTAACAAAAAGTTTTCGTGCATCATTTCGACAGGGGGAGAGAGAGAGAGAGAGAGAGAGAGAGAGAGTCAACATAAAACCCCAGAAAACAAACAACAACAAAAAAAAAAGGTTGGAAAACATCTGTTTGTTTTGATCGTGGCAGACTGTGTAGAAGCTGTTATTATGATGTAGTTTTAAGCTCGTGTAACAGAATGTTATGTCTTTAATTTCGAGGTTTTCGTAATAATAATAATAATAATAATAATAATAATCATAGTAGGGCGCCTGTCCCCGGGGAGCGTGCTCTAGGCGCCTTACAATCTAAAAACGAAGTAAAAAAAAGAAAAGAAAAAAAGAAAGCAACAAAAAAAGTAAAAGAGCAGAGATTAAAGAACAGATAACACAAGTAAAAATGATAAAGGACAGGCAGAGACAATGAGAAACCAAGGACAATTGTACAAGTACCAGTGATAAGACCCAAAGCAAAAGAATAGATTGGAATGGGCAAGATAACATCTTAAAAATTGCAGTGGTGAGATGCAGCTGTCTTCCAAACGTCGCGCACAGCTTGCTATTGTTTGTTTGAAAGAGAATTAAGTCGAAACGTTGCTTACGCCTGTCTCTGAGGATGCCTGTCATCTGCAATTCTACTGTCAAATAGTCAAAAAGCCGTAGCGCTGTTGATTTGATAAGCACTTATGGCCTTTTACGGCAGAATTCATTTGTGAGATTATTTTTGCACATTCCACCCTCTGATTCGTCTCTACGGGCAAAACCGAAACCCGAATATTTCACAATTTTGGATTTCTATACTTCACGTGTAAGTGAAGTGGACTTGAGCTGCGGGTCGGTAGGGTGGGTGTTTGGGAGTTTAACGCCCTTTTCCACCACGTATAGGTGATATCAAAGACGGGGCAACGAGAAAAAGGCCAGCACAAATATATGGCCCCAGCCGGGATTCGAGGACTTGAGTTGCCTTTTTGTTGTTGTTCAAAACACGATCAAAAGACAAAGATAAAACAGACTGACCTCTAAATTTTGGACTACAAAGACTTCTGACTTCTTTTTAGGTATTAAGCTTATTTAGTATGAGCAACAAGTTCTAAAACTGTTACTATTTGTGTTGGCCTTTTTTTCCCCTCGTTGTCCCGTCCTTGATATCACCCTTCAGTACTTGGTGGGAAAGGACGTTAAACTCCCAAACAACCCAACCACCAACTCTAAAACTGTTACGTGAAAACTTCAACCGCTGAAAAATGAAGGTTCATTGTCATTGTCATTTATTGCCTTGTCGGCGGACAACTGATACATACGGTGAAAATGAAAACTATGACAAAGGCACCAGAAAATTATGACAAAAAATAAAGGTTTGCAGTTGAAGGCAAGTAACAGCTATTTGAATGAAGAAGGCTGTCAGTGTTGCTTTTCTGTGTTTTAACAGAAAAGGAAACGGTAATGTCTGCGAAGTGGTTACAAGTTAAGCAATTAAAAGTGACATAAAAGGGACAGAAACCACTTAACTTTCACAAAGGACGGCACAGGTCATCGTTTCGGCTTTCGCCTTCCTCAGGACAAACAAATGGGACATTTTATTTATTTTATATTATGTTTTTTATTTATTAGAGTGTTTTAACAAGTAAATCTATGGCACGTCTGGGATGCAAGTGCAAATATTTGCCCCCCCCCTTCTCTCCCCTCCCCTCTCCCCCCAGCCTCCGGTGCGAAGTTTGTACTTTTACACAACTTACATTACTGCTCAAAACTTTCTCTCCTAAATCCTGACCGAGAAATGGAGTCTGTATGGTAGCAGAACGCTGGTAGACTGTAGCCCCCAACCAATAGTTGTTTGCCAAGCGGATGGTGCAGACTAATTCAAGTCGGCGTCTCCCTTGTGTTTCGGATTGTCAAGTCTGGTAATGGTATGTCACACGTTGATTGATGTGTAAATATCGAGGTCTAGGTCAATACACACACACTGCCATTCAGGCGTTTGTCTAGTCTGACGGTGTGTGGACAGAGCCAGCAAACTGGTCCAGCAGATACAACGCTCTGTGTCGTCCATTTTCCTGTCTTCAAATCAGGAGAAGGTCAAGAAGGGAGCTAACTATACCTTCAGGATTGAAATTTGCCTGATTCTCTGCGCCTGAGCTGAAGCGTTTGCGTCAGGTCAAGCCCGATCGTCAGCCTGCTAATTTATGTGTATACGTCACAGGCCTATTTAAACCACAATCGTCCCACGGGAGATAGATAGATAGATAGATAGATAGATAGATAGATAGAGAGGGAGAGAGAGAGAGAGAGAGAGAGAGAGAGAGAGAGAGAGAGAGAGAGAGAGAGAGAGAGAGAGAACTCCCTTTGAATTCCGCCAATCGCTGTGCGCAGCTGCGTATGATGTGAAGTGAACTTTATAAGGCCCCAAAGCGTCAGCTCAGGGACCAGAACTCTTTTAGGCAAGATTGAAATTTGCCCGATTGTCTGCTCCTGGCCAGACGGAATTGGGAGAGTGTTATGTATCCACAGAGGAAGTCGGAAAGGGAGACAACATTGTCAACTGTTACAAAACGCAAACTGCGAACTCTGTATAATTATAATAATAAGCGCATTAATATAGGCGCTTTATCCCAAATATATGGCTCAAAGCGCCGCGAGCTAAACCTAATGCGCACGCTCACGTGGATCACACGCATTTTCTCACACACTGGACATGACCACATTACAATCACGTGGTGCCAAGGGCCAGCTCACAATTTAAGTTTCGGAATTTTAGAATTGCATTTTTTTTTTAAATTTTGTGGGCTGAACATTTCCAAAGCAGAGGGGAGGGGGGGGGGAGTACCCGGAGAGAACCCCCGACGGTCAGCCCGAACGAGAAAGAAAAATTCTTCGCCCAGAGTGTGACTCGAACCTGACCTCTCGCACTGGTGACTAAATCTTAACCACTAGACCACCGACCGCCCCGGTGTATAGTTCACAAAAGAGAAGAATCCTATTGAATCGCAAGCTTTCATTTTTCTAGGAGAATTCCCCCACAAGACTAGAACTTTTCACTGCTCTATCAACGCACTTTAGCCAAAAACCCTACCGTAAACAATGAAATACAATCCCAGATCGCATCTTCGATTCCTACGCACGTCTGGATTGTAGGAAATAACGGCGTCGTAAATAAACAAGACAAAACCATTCTCTGCCTGCCATCTTCGCCGGTTCGTCGTTCCTTATTAGCCTTCACCCCGAACCAATAAGTTGTTCACCGCTAACGCTGTGTCTATATTTGTCCATACCAGTCTGAAGCTAACCCCACGCACAGACTTCAAAGATGGCCGAAGGCTATAGGAACCTCTGCAAAATCGTGGGCGGAGAGTACAGCACATACGGGTTTCAGGAGAGAGAGAGAGAGAGAGAGAGAGAGAGAGAGAGAGAGAGGGGGGAGGGGGGAACAAGAAAAAAACCCACCCTGTTCCCATTTTTAAAAAAAAATCCAGACTCGTTTTTATCACGACGACCCTACACCTGTTGAAAACAACACCAACAGCATCAACAGAAATAACTTTTTGTTTGTTTGTTTGTTTGTTAGAGGATTTAACGTCTTTTTCCACAATATAAAGGTGATATCAAAGACGGGGCTACGAGAAAAAGGCCAGCACAAATATTTGGCCCCAGCTGGGAACAGAAAACAACAACAACAACGACGACGACGACAACAACAGCAACAACAACAACAACCACCTTGCAGCCGACGCAAGAGACATCACTTGTCATAATGTTCCAGTTGTCTCGTCTGGTCTCTGTGTGTCTGTGACTGAGTAAAAAGAGCAGCATGTGATTTTAAGAGTGAGAATACCTCGGTTGTTAAGAATATATATTTTATGCATTCATTCATTTATCATTTATTGTTTATTGTAGTCATTTATTTTATCTATTTATTTTTGGTTGCTCCATTCTCTTCGCCATTACCAGTATTCACCCAGTTTGCGGCTCATGTTAGAACGTTAGATCAGAGCCGCAGACTACTCCGATCTAATGTTCTAACACGGAGACTGCTCTGATGGTGGAGCAATTGCTTCTTACGCATGATAATGTGATAATGAGGATGAAGGTGTCTGATGCTGCTATGGAGGTCTGTGTAGTTTGACGTTGCCTGACAGGGCCGCATTCTGCGTTTTTTATCATAAATACCCCGGCGTGATGGGGGGGGGGGGGGGGGGGGGCTGGCAACTTCGATAGCTGTAGTGCCACCCATGTAATCATTTACATCATGCGATGTTTCCTAACAACATCCCTTATTATAAGGGGAGGGTGGTGGTGTAAGTGGTATGTAGATAGTATTGGAATTTGAGTGTATTTAGTTACCGTGGTTTCTATTTTAGCCACCAGTATTGTGGGCTCAGTTTGGTTGGTTGGTAGTTAGTGGTGAATCAAATTTATGTATTGTGTCCTTTCTTATCACTTTTGGTTTGCTTGTCTTATATATTATTATACATCGTGAGGCTGCCTTTAAATATTAACCCTTTGTTTTAATAAATTTTACATGCCCCTGAACAAAAGACAAATTTGTTCTTGATGGACACAATAAAGTCGTTTGAATTGAATTGAATTGAATTGAATTGAATTGTCTCGCCAGGGATTAGAACCCGGGTCTCCCGGTCCTCGCAGTCTGAGACGCTTAGTTACCACTCCGCCACGCGAACCGGTACTTACACCGTGGCCTTAGGCTTAACCAGTCTCAGTGTGGTGGGCGATGCTGGAGGAGAGCCAAGTCAGCTGTCTTTGCATGGTGATAATGAAGGTGGAAGAGTAATTTGTTCGACCCTTCTTATGTCACGTTTCTTCTGAATTGATCAGTAGACTTCAAGCTTATTATCGTTGGTTCTATGTTCTCATTTAGTCTTGGTATCCGTCGAAGTGTTCAAAAGGACTATCACAAGCAAGGGATGCAAGACTCTGATCTTTGGCAGAAACCCTTTCATTTATTTATTTATTTTTTTTTTTTTTGGGGGGGGGGGGGCGGGGGGGGGGGGGTGGGGGGTACTACTTTATTATCCCTTTCGGGAAATTCGGCCTGCTTTCGCCCGGGGAAGCGCGTCGCCGCGGTGCAGCGTCACCCAATACCTATGCTACATTTTTTTTGCTGGGGGAGGAAAGCCGGATAACCCGAAGAGAAACCCCCGATGAGCAGCCCGGCAGCCAGGAAAAAAAAAAACGGTATCACATATCACAAGCTCGACCTGAGCTCGAACCCACGCTTCATCGCAGGGTATCTCAGTTTTGAGTCGGATTATTCGGGCTGTGTTCTGACCTGTCAAATAGCACCGCGGCTATCCCCAACAGCAATGAATAAGCACTCAGAACTGTTATTTTTGAATAGGTAACAGCGCTGTACACGTATTATCATTATTATCAATAACAAAAACGACTACTCACCCACCACCACCAACACACACAACACACACAACGTATGCACGCGCGCGCGCACACACACACACACACACACACACACACACACACACACACACACACACACACACACACACACACACACACACACACGCGCGCGCGCGCGCGCACGCACGCACGCACGCACAGAGGGTGCGGGCCGGTTTTTGGGTATCAATTGTATCTATTGTATCTAAAATAGATCTAAACAACGACTCACCCACCATCATCATCACCACCACCACCACCACCACCACCACCAGCAACTTCAGCAACAACAACAACAACAACGACAACAACAACAAAATACTCCCTTGTAAACCATTCTTGCTGACACTGACACCACACAACCTCCCATTTGCGTGTATACATCATCTTACTTGTATCTTGCATTCCCCCCCCCCCCCCCCTCTCCTTACAGCTTATACAAGGAAGCCATAGCGGAATGAATGGGTCGTGCAGTGAAAGAACCGATTTCTCACGCCGTTAGAAAACGCTGCAAAACCACCTTACCCAGAATGGAATATCAGAGGACATTTTCTCCGGCTTGTGGAGATATCGATCGGTCGTTCAGCTGCTAACGCCGGCTCCATATTTTCGTTGGCTTTTTTGGGTTTTTTTTTTGTGTGTTTTTATCTCTCACTCAGACGAACCGCTAGCCACAATGTGCACCACGATTTTTACGGAATATGAGCTAGGGTTTACATTTGCAGTGGGGTGTCACTAACACAACAAACACGCGGCATGGAGGGGCCAGCGTTGTTGGTGTGTTTGAGTTTGGACCCGTAATCAAACATCGTTCGGGCTAGCCGCGGCAATCATTTCATGCTTGAGATCCGTCGAATCGCTGTGCCTTGTGAAAGTTTAAGCTCACAGACATGTTGGTTTTCGGACGCTTGCGTTTGGTTGCGCCCCCTATTATTATCGCCCGTGTTCAAACGAAGTTATGGGTTGGCACACGTTAACCCATTAACACCTAAACCCCTTCTAGCTCGTCCTCACCCTCCACTGCTAGTCGGGAAGCCGACGTAACACGCGGGACATACTCCCCAAGCGGTAAGTGCCCCGGGTCTAAGCGGCAACTTAAAGCTGGAAGTGGCAGTTTGGGCAATTCAACACGAGATGCCCCCCCCCCCCCCTTTGCTGCAGAATCCTTGAAGTGAATTACTCTTGGAAAAAGGCGCAGGCGATTTGAATTAACCGAAAAAAAGACAAAGTAAATGACCCTCTTATATACCCAAGGTTTTGTTTTTGACCCAAGCGCTAACTGCCTCTGCAGCTCTGCAAAACATATCTGGCTGGATCCCACATTACTGTCCCTGAACAAAGAACCCCATGATATTCGTCGACTGACAATGGGCAGTTTTCAAAATCAGATGTGTACAGAGATTCAGCTGAAGTGCTTCCCATTTTTTGTGACGCTGGAGATAAATGACCAAACATGTGCTGGGGCATCATAAGGCATCATGACCCATCTGATTTCATAAAACCTGCTCTTAACTGGGCATAGCGCACGAAACACACATGTGCACATCACAGTCGTTGCGCTCGGTGTGTCTACTAACTACAAAACTGAACACAGCTGTGCCCGGTGACAAACCGATTGAAGATGCACTGTCCGCCATGTTTGCGCGCCCAGTGATGTAGTACAGCCAATCAGAATCTGTTGTGGAAACCACAGTCACAGTTGCGGCTATTTGAAATCCAGGTTGCTGTGATGACGCCACAGCGGCGGAAACCCCCAAAATCACAACTGAGTCACAACTGTGGACAGCGCTGTGGCGCTCCACAGTGCCCAGTTAAGAGCCGGCTTAAGTGTGTCAAGCAAATCGAGGGTTCTCTGCCGTCAATAGAAAGAAGAGAGATAGGACATTCTGGAAGGGAACCCTCGAATGCTCCGACAGACAATCCCACACGTGTGATTTGTTTGTCGAAATACTGGTGCATTGTGATTGGCTGCATTGACTTGTCAATCAGGATCTGGCTACATGTTAATTATTTGCGTGAACTGAATTTGAATTTAAATGTCTCCTATCCGCTCAGGCATCACTGGAGTTATGATAGTCTACTTTCTGTTTAGACACTTCACGCAAATCCACTCGCGTCACCTTTGCTCCTCTTGTGCGCAAAAAGTCCCAGTTTCGTTGGCACCTTGCTTCTTCTTGCAGACCCCTGGCATCTTGCCCTACCAATACAAAAATCCCGAAAATCACGCTTTTTTCGTGGCAACAAAACTCACTACAAACTAACACACTCGCCAAACAGGGTCCTTCACAGAAACAACGCACTTGATTCCCCCCGCTCAATTTTGTCCTTACCCCTGCAACACAGGCCGGGTCCACCGTTCTTGCCGAAGAAACACACACGTAACATTTTAGTTCTTTCCGGAAGATCACCAACACACCGAGGAGTATGAAGCGGGGCCTTCAATCAAGATATCACTTTCACTTCTGCCTGCATGTGTAGTGGGGGAGAAGAACTCTCTACCGGATCGGAAGACATCGAGTTGTTTGCCGTTCGTGCATTTGCACGACTCTTCCGTGTGTTTTCACACTCTTGCTGTTGTTTGAGTCTTGTAGTTGTTGCCGTCACCGTGATGAGGGGGAGCCGGGGTGGCCGAGTGGTAGAGCGTTGGACTTCCGATGCTCGGGTCGTGAGTTCGCATCCCGGCTAGGGCCAAATATTTGTGCTGGCTTTTTCATCGTTGCCCCGTCTTTGCTATCACCCGTATGTGGTGGAAAAGGACGTTAAACCCCCAAACACCCACCCACCCACCCACCGTGATGAACTTCCGTTCCATGTCCACATCGGTCTTTCTCGTGGGTAGTTTGATTCTCAGCCACCCATGCTGGAATCAAGCGAGTGAAATGTATAAAAACAAATCTTTTACTATAAAAACAGGTTGTCCAGATACGTGGCACAAGTGAAATAGGGTTTTCTTTTGAGATATTTCAATTATTGGTGTGCTGATGCATCTCACAAAATGTGTGTGTGTAGCGCACTGAGTGTTCTTTGAGCAGACTGTTAGCGCTTTATAAGACCTATTATTATTATTATTATTATTATCAGTCTCAAGCAAGCAACGATCTCAAGGTATTACGCGATATCAGACAGTTACTTCCAATAGTCCTTAAACTTTCGAGTGTTGGCTCTGAAATTTAACCTTTTTCTCTTCAAACCCAAAGCCGGCTGTAAATGTACCTACCAAAATCACGACCATGTATGTGACTGTGTTCGTGAAATATTTTGTCGCATACATTTTTTACACTAAAGATTATTGTTCTTACATGACATATTACCCACTATCAATCAATCTGGTGAATAAACACAAAAAAGGTTTCTCGTTCTCTCTCGTGGTGCCATCTGACGTCTGTGTATTGCCTGTCTGAGTGAGAGACTCCAGTCCTGAATATTCATTCAGTCTACATGAAAGCTAAGGCTTACCACTGCGGATCGAAAATCCGGCTGCAGGTTGTCATAGACTGTTTTGCCCTCTCCACTACAAGCTTGTGACATGACCTGGCTGTTTGTTCTTTGACAGCTGTCAGCGACCCTTTGTCATTAGCTCTATTTTCAGCATCTCCATGTCGATAATGTCTTGCCGGATCAAGGGCTCCAGTACAAGCATAACACGCATGTTGGGTCGCCTGTGAGAACATGGTCAGGGAAAAAAAACAAGTTTGAAATAATTATGTTTCGTATCACTCGCTGCTTCTGTCTGGCGGTCAAACCTGATTGTGGCCACGGTGTAAGTTGATTAAATTAAAATGTTATTAAAAGTTTTTATTGGTGGCATTTTTCCATGACATGTCTAGTTCGTGAGATGGAGGAAACTTTAATGCTTGTATCAATGGCCGACTGCTGTATGTATGTGATAACGAGACTCTCTCTCTCTCTCGTGTGTGTGTGTGTGTGTGTGTGTGTGTGTGTGTGTGTGTGTGTGTGTGTGTGTGTGTGTGTGTGTGTGTGTGTGTAAAACTCTAGCACAAGAAAGTGTTACATGAAACCAACTATCAATGGCCGACTGCTGTATGTATGTGATAACGAGACTCTCTCTCTCTCTCTCTCTCTCTCTCTCTCTCTCGTGTGTGTGTGTGTGTGTGTGTGTGTGTGTGTGTGTGTGTGTGTGTGTGTGTGTGTGTGTGTGTGTGTGTGTGTGTGTGTGTGTAAAACTCTAGCACAAGCAAGTGTTACATGAAACCAACTTATCATGCGGACTCCATTACTCACCTGGTCTTATCATGACCGAGAGGCAAGGCCCAGGTATCTATATAGCAATGCTCCGGCGGCCCTCGAAAAAACGTACTTATGCCTGCTTCACCCTCCCCCCCGCCCCCTCCCCCCTGTCCCCCCAGCACACACACTTGTTTTCCGACAAACATCCCCTCACCTTGCTTTGCAGTTTTGGCACGGGGGCGGGGGGGGGGGGGGGGGGGGGGGGTCATTGACCTGTAGGTCCAGAATCATTTCATTTCTGTCCTGCTTGATACAACCACAGTTCTTTATCGGGACATCTACGTTGCGGCTAGAATCATATACGTTATGAGATCTTATCGACGCGGCTTTCATATTCTTTCCGCTGCAGCTTTTTATTATTTTTTTGTTGCGATGCGTTTTCCGATGGCGTTCCATGGTCATCCAGCTGCATGTCCAGAAACATTTCTATTCTACAGGACACGGCCACAGGTAGTTCTTTATAATAATAATAATAATAATAATTGAGCATTGTGTAGGCGCTTTATCCAATATCTTGAATCGGCGAACTGAACCCAACACGCACGCTTACGTGAATCACACGCATTCTCTCACACATTGGACATAAACACAATACAATCACGTGGTGCAAAGGGTAAGGTCAGCTATTTAAGTTTCGGAATTTAGAATTGCATTTCCATTTTCAAATTTCGCGGGCTGAACATTTCCAAAGCAGAGAGGGCGGAAGCCGGAGTACCCGGAGAGAACCCCCGACGATCGGCCCGAGTGAACCGCATCTGTACTGTGGCTGGAATCAATACATATACGTTATGAGATCTTTCGCTGCAGCTCATTCAAGTTTTTGTTTGTCCCGATGTTCTTCAAGTCTGATGGCATCCCATGGTCATTCACCCGTTTTTCCGGGGAGCGGGGGTGGTCGAATGGTAGAGCTTTGGACTTCTAATGCTCGGGTCGTGAGTTCGATCCCGGCTGGGGCCAAATATTTGTGCTGGCTTTTTCATCGTTGCCCCGTCTTTGATATCACCCTATGTGGTGGAAAAGGACGTTAAACCCCCAAACACCCACCCCCCCTCACCCGTTTTTCCAGTGTCATTTCTGTCCTACTATCTTCAGCCACAGCTATTTATCATGATATCTACGTCGTGGCTAAAATCAATAACTATATACGACGTTATAAAAGCTTTTGCTGCGTCTTGCTTTTTTTTATTTTAACGATACTTCGCCTATGGCATGCCATGGTCATTCACCTGCATGTCCACAGTCATTTCTTACCAACAAGATACAGCCACAGTTCTTCATCATGTCATCTAGCTTGTAGCATCTTGAACGTATAAAGCTAACTAGAACCAATATGCCGTTATAAGATCCTATCGCTGCGCAGCTCGTTTTTTTTTTTTTTTTTCTGCGATATGAACCCGACGGCATGTCTCATTACCTGAGTTCATGCGCTCGGCAGATCCAGCCACTTCATGCGCTGGGTAGATCCAGCCATTTACAGAACAAAGGATGTTAATTTAGACGCCAGTTTGGCTGCCGTCATTTTGCCAGCATCTCTGATGGAAGAGAGAACTTATTTTCAGAGTCATATTTCGCCACTTTGTTCTCGCGGAGGTTCTTCCACAGAAGGGCGTTAGCTTCTGAGGCCTGGCTGCCTTTGAAGGGGGATTTATTTCTTGCCCGTAAAAGCTCGGATCGGCTGTCGAGCTCGAGTGACTAATGGTGAAAGGGAAGAAGGGAGGGAGGTAGCTAGGTGAGGGATCTCCCCCCCCCCCACCCCCTCTCGCTCTACCCCCCACCCCCACCCCGCCCTCTCCAACACCATTTCTCACCCTCCCCCCTCTCTGTCTGTCTGTCTGTCTGTCTGTCTCTGTCTGTCTGTCTGTCTGTCTCTCTCTCTCCCCCCGAGTGTAGCCGAGCTTGTAGATTGTTGGACTGTCAATGCTCGAGTCGTGAGTTCGATGCCCGGCTTGGAGCAAAAACGTTATTTGTCCTTCTTGCCGCGTCCTTTACAGATACAGATAGATACAGATACAGATACAGATAACTTTATTGTCCTTAAAGGAAATTTGTCTTTGGCTTCACCGACACGTAAAAATCATGAAGACACTCAAGGTGTTTGGCTTATAAAATCTCTCTCTCTCTCTCTTGCCTCTCTCTCTCTCTCTCTCTCTCTCATGCCTCTCTCTCTCTCTCTCTCTCTTGCCTCTCTCTCTCTCTCTCTCTCTTGCCTCTCTCTCTCTCTCTCTCATGCCTCCAGCTGCAGCAGCACCAGAGCTAATAACTTACGCCACCCTTACACCGTGGAAAAGGATTTTAAGCCCACCCACCCACCCAACTTACTCATCCACCCGCCCATGTACACGCCCACCAGCCAACCGACTAGTCTCTCTGTCTTTGACTGTCTGTGTTAGTTTCTCTCTGTTTGTCTGTCTATCTGTGTAGCTGAAGACACCGTTGCGATCACAGAACTGGTTCAAAAGTACCAGAAAGTTTTATTTTTCAAGCGTGAAGAATTTTAGCAGAGCTTCTCGCAACTATAGCACATTTGAACGATGATTCTGTTAAGCAGAGAAAGGCGCTCGGCAAAATTCAGTTTGACCAAAGTGCGTGTAAACTAGATGATCATGTTCTGATGGCACATCAGAAAGTTCACCTTGTGTTGAAGGGTCTGGTTGCTCAGAACAGCAAAATGCTCTCTCTCTCTCTCTCATTTAACCAGAGGCATAAAAGCCACCAGGCATAAAATAGTTCTCGATTGTGCGCGCAATCAGCTAGTCCAAAGAGCGGGATTACTCTTGAGAAAGACGTACGGGTTTATGGCCCCTTGTTAGCTGATGTTGCCTGTAAATGACGTTTTGTGCCTCTAAATTTACTCATTAACCAAACCTCTTTCTGATGGTTTGGTAAGCTGGTTTTCTGAAAGTGGGGCTTTACAAGCGTTCGATCGATTGTACATCAGTTTGTGCACTTTAGTGGCCATACTCTCCGTTTGGTTTTTGCCAGCAGGGAAATGGATTCTGCCACATGCTGTTGAAGGAAGCAGGCTCCGCATGTAGAAGTCGAGGTTAGGGATTTTAGCCCAGGGATAGAGTCTAACCTCGAACTAAACCAGCTCTAGGGTATTTTTTTTTTTTAAATCAGGAAGCGGGTCCATTCCAGCAAGATTTCTAAGCCGTTATAGGAGGATTTATTTCTTCCTTTCTTCGCCTCCTTTTTTTATATAATTTGTTTCTTGGTTTCTTTTGTCCTAGTCTGGGTTAGGCCCGTAGCCGTGGGTTAAATGAACCTCGACTTTTACATACGGGCCCTGGTCGCACAACAGTACAATGAAATGCGTAACGCTTAAACCCTTTTACCAAAATTAATGACGATGACAGTGACATGATACTTTCTTAACCCTTTCACTCCCAGACGCGTTTCGGTTCACTCACAGATAACATCTCTTCACGTCACTCTGCTGTAAACAGGAATCAAAATCTGTTATGCATCCAGAGAGGTTTTTTGCCCCAACTACTGGAAAGTCTAGATTTAACAGTTTTAACTAATTTGACAGCGGGGCTACTGATGCGATTCATGAAATCCTGCGACAGCGGCAGTGAAAGGGTTAACAGAGTCTAGCGCAGCCAGTCGGATTTTTTTTCTCTCGTTGTGAGTACACATAGCAACTACCTCTGTCTCTCTGCCTCTGAATGTCTGTCTGTCTGTCTGTCGGGTGGTCGAATGGTAGAGCGTTGGACCTCTAGTGCTCGGGTCGTGAGTTCCATCCCGGCTGGGGCCAAATATTTGTGCTCGCTTTTACATCGTTGCCCCGTCAATGATATCACCCTATGTGGTGGAAAAGGACGTTAAACCCCCAAACACCCACCCACCCACCCTGTCTGTCTGTCTGTCTGTCTCGCTCGCTCGCTCGCTCTCTCTCTGTTGATAGGCTTCGTAAAACGCACCGCACAAGTAACTATGAGACGTGCTATGGGATACAACAACCTAACAACAACAACAGCAGCAGCAGCAACAACAACAACAACAAACACCACCACCAGCGACCTTGTCTGTATGTAGTTTCTCACCAGAAAACTAAAGTTCAAAACCTGAGAAAAAGCAACAGCAAAGAAACAAACAAAAACCAAACAACATTTTTTTTCCTACCTACAAACTCGCTTTTTGCACATGTTTACCATACATGCACACACCTGCCTGGCAACACCTGATCATGTTACCATGGTGATCCCATCTGCTAGGAGATTTCATAATTCGAGCCCACGCATATAGCCATTACATTATTGAAAGAGAAAACAGCTTGAAACTGAAGCAGTGCGCGGATGCACTTTCGCGGGATTTTTTTTTTTCTGTTGATACTGGCGCTTTGAATGTGGACCTTAAAAAACTTCTGTGAGTACAAGTTGAAAGCGCTGTATTACAATGGCTCAAATGGGGTTATCCCTTTTCTTCTTGTTCTTTGTCTTTTACAGAATGTGTATCCAAAAGGAAGGAAAGGGGGGAGGGATTTCACACACACACACACAGACACACACACAGACACACACACACACACACACAGACACAGACACACACACACACACACACACACACACACACACACACACACACACACACACACACACACACAGAGACACACAGACACACACACACACACACACACACACACACACACACACACACACACACACACACACACACACACACAAACACACACACGCACGCACGCACGCACGCACGCACAAAACTAATATCAGAGAGAGAGAGAGAGAGAGAGAGAGAAACAACGAACGAACTTTATTTTCCAACGGGAGTGATTAAACCAAACAATGATTAATTTTCAATCAGCCGTTGCTACAACAACAGCAAAAAATAAATAAAACACAAGAAAGAAGAAGAAGAAGAAGGGAAGGATAAGAACAAAACAAAACAAAACAAAACAAAACAAAACAAAACAAAACAAAAACATTACTGAAAAAAATCCTCTCTCTCTCTCTCTCTCTCTCACACTCACTCTCACACAGACAGACAGACAGACAGACAGACACACACACACACACACACACACACACACACACACACACACACACACACACACACACACACACACACACACACACACACACACACACACACACACACACACCTGACATGGTATTCAGATTATAAGAGAGAGAGAGAGAGAGAGAGCCGGCACCACAGCCTCCCAGTGCCTCCCATCATGCCTCGTGGTCTCGACTTTCATGAACTTTTTGTCTCTGAACGATCCAATCTGTGTCAACTGGTGAACTTTATTTTGGCCACATGTGTGACCCCTTTTCCATCTACCTTGTAGCCACAGTCCAGGTGGTGACAGTATGGAGGTGGGCGGACTGACATAGGTCACAGAAAACCTAGTCACGATGTCCCTCTCCTGTAATCGAGGGTCATGGATCCAACCATAGGAAAAACAATCAACACATTAATATCTCTGTGGTGGCTGGACCAATATTTATGTAATGATAGGGCGCAACTGACGCTGAATAACGCTCCATGAAAATATACACTTTAGCCCTACAAGCTACAGTGCGTGCGTGTCTCGGTGGAAAATGTCCCATGCTAACACTGCAAGGTGAGATTCGCCGTGCGCCATAGGGGATCCCATTCTAACTTTAATCAAGCTCAGCTAGTAAAAATCATCGTACAGCTTCGGTACGCTGCCATTTTTCTTACATTAGCCTGACGTTTTCCCGTGCTTAGCCCACCACGCAAAGATGTAGCCACTAAAAAGTTTGTGTTCTTGGATCCCTAACCCAGGATGTGACTTTCCCGATCACTCATGGGTTACCCGAACTACAGAAAACCTAACATACTGAAACGTGTCACGTGTGCTTCAACTGCTCGTGTCTCCTGGGCCCGCATGTAAAAGTCGAGGTTAGAAATTTTAGCCCCGGGTTAAAGTCTAACCTCGAACTAAACTAGCTGTAGGGTTAAATTTTCCTGTTTTTTTTTTTTTTTTTTTTTTTTAAATTTTAATCAGGAAGCGGGTCCATTCCACCATGGTGCCTAAGCCGTTAGAAAAGGAAATTTTTCCTTCCTTTTTTCGCTTCCTTTTTTTTCCATTTAATTTTGTTTTGGGGTTTCTTTTATCCTAGTATGGGGTCGGCCCGTAGCCGTGGGTTAAATTAACCTCGAGTTTTACATGCGGGCCCTGGTTATGTGCGGAAAGAGGAAAAAGGCTTTAATTTTTTTTTTTAATCCTAAAATTTCCTGGAAATGGCCTAAGGAGACATAGTGCGCGTGGGATCAAGTACAGTGTTTGTCTGAAGTCCCCTGCTTTGCGAGTGTGCTAGTTTGTAGTGAGTTTGTTGTCAAGAAAAAGCGTGATTTTCCTGATTTCTGTATTTGGTAGGGCAAGGTGCATGCCAGGGGGGTAGCAAGAGGAGACAAGCTCTTGCACAAGAGAGGCAAAGTTGTCGTGAGTGCGTTATGTGTACACACAATATTTGATGTCTGTAACAATCTTTTAGTTTACTTAGTTGTTTTCATGGACCAATGGCCTGCATGATTGTACATGATCATGACCAGTTCATGTATAGGTGTGTATTTGGTAGGGCAAGGTGCGTGCCAGGGGGTTGCATCAGGAGGCAAGCTGCCAGTAAAGCTGGGACATTTTTGCGAACAAGAGAGGCGAAGTTGACGTGAGTGGATTTGGGTGAAGTGGCTTTCTGGCCTAAACAGAAAATAGACAAGCATTACTCCAGTGAGGCCTGAGCGGAAAGGAGACATTCAATTTTTTTTTGAAAGTCCTGTAGGGTACGTGGTCTGTGCATGATATTTTTGTTGTTGTTTTAGATTGAAGCATTATTAGGCGTGACTATGATGCCTGAGGCTATATGGGACTATACAGACAATTTGAGGCTTCGTCCATATGTATTCCTTGGCCAAAAGAGTTTCAGATTTTCTCTCAAGTCAAAGGGACAAAACCGGAAAGAAATTAGCAACTCGTGTGCAGAGGCTCTGATTTAATACCAATATTTCACTGCACCGCCGTGCGAGCCCGCGGCTATCCCCCCCCCTCCCCTCCCCTCCCCCTCCCCCAATTCGCCGCTTCTTTTTATAAAGAAGTTTAATCAAATTTTCTCTTAAAAGACGCGTGTTGCAAAATCGTGCTCTGCGGCCAAAGCGTTACAAGTGCAATGCAGCAAACATGACCTACGGTACAGTTAGAACTGTAAGTGTTTTTTTTTTTCCCTCTGCACTTTAAATGTGATTTATGTGAATTTTCTTTCAGTTAGTCGGATGCACTTAAATATATCTCAGCTGATGCGGTTTTAGCTCGGGTCCTTCCAGGCTAGCGGGAGAAATGAGAAAACTCTTTTAGTCGATAGAACTCGACGTTTGAATGTTTTTCTTGCTTTTAGTAAACTGTCTGACGCCTAAAAATAATCCCATTTCATTTACTTTTGCAGCCTTTTCAAATATTATTTGGGTATAAGAACAGACAAGCAAAACCCGTTTGCAGCTATCACGTCAACGCTAATCTTTTGCGGAGGAAAAAGATTTCCAGAGATCCGTTACTGGTTTTAAGGTTCATTGTGTCGTTTTGATCACTGTTTTCTCGGACAGCCCCCCCCCCCAAAAAAAAAAAAAAAAAAAACCAAAACAAAAAAACCAACAACAACAACAAACAAAAAAAATATAAAAAAACAACAAAAGACCCCCAAAAACAAAAAAAACAACAAAAAAACACAACCCCTAACAAACAAACAAACAAACAAACAAACAAACAAACAAACAAACAAACAAACAAACAAACAAACAAACCAAAACCAAAAACAAAACAAACAAAAAACAAAACCAAACAAAACAAAACAAACCAAAAAAAAAACCCCAGCAACAACAAAAAACAACAAACAAAAACCCCCACAAAACAAACAAACAAACAAACAAACAAACAAACAAACAAACAAACAAACAAAACAAAACAACAACATCAACAACAAAAAACAACAACACCAACAACGAAAACAAACCAATAAACAAAACAAAAACCCAACAACAACCCAAAAAACCCCCCCAAACACACAAAGCAACAACAACAACAACAACAAAACAAGAAAAAAAGACAAAACAACAACAACAACAACAACAACAACAACAACAACAACAACAACAACACACACACACACACACACACACACACACACACACACACACACACACACACACACACACACACACACAACCTTAAAAAAAATTAAAATAAAAGAAGAACAAAAATAAACCAACCAAATACAATCAAGCAAACGAACAACGGCTAGAAAAACACGCATTTGCACCCTCCGCGTATCTGTGTCCCACTTAGATCGTTTAGCACTAGCAAACACGCACATGTCATGTCGTATAATTATACACTTCGTGTCGCTAACCCGCCGTTTTAAAATGTAGAACGAATCATTTTCTTCCCGGGGTATGACACGCATTCACGTGACATGACCTCAGAGTAGACAATACCAGGAAATTCAATATAACGTTCTCTTGCCGCAGAAGGGGGCTTTATCCAGCCATATCACATGTCTTCCTTCGCTTCGTCGCGCGTAAAATCGAACAGGCATCTCACAGTAGGTTGCTTTGACCTAGTTGAATGGAAAGTAATACTGAAAACTTTGTTTATGTTTTAGAACAGTTTCGCTCGTGAGTGCGCCGGAACTCTACTCTTGTAATACCCTGTCTTGATGATTAGTACAGCTCTTAATGCGATCCTATTATGTTTACACTTTGCGCGAGCGATCAAACATTCAAATTCAACGACTGTCGTGTACACTAGTGGAGTGCTCAATGTAGTCGACGCGTCATAGAGTACGCTTCTGTTGGCTCAGTGTCAGCATTACAGACGCTGTCACTGTGCAGGTGTCTAAGTGGTGTGATGATAAACAGCGCAAAAAACAGCTCAGAGAACGGTCTGGGAGCATGAAAATGGTAGCATTAGCCCCTTTAAGTTCTTCTAAGCAGGGGTTTTCCGAAGCAGTAGCTGACTCCTTCATATTCGCGTCGTCTGAATACTTCTGTTGGCGCTGTGCCAGTCTGTGAGATGGTGTCACTTTCCAAGCGTCTTCCCGGTACGATGGTTGACACTACTAAAAGGTCTTAGAACAAGTTATGAACATTGAATTATCGGAGCCTGGGCCTTTAACTAATCCCGCAAAATTCGTGTCTCATGCTTCTCCTCTACTGCAATACATCAACCTAAAGCTGGCGATCATAGTGGATCTTCGTCGCACAGATGTGGAGAATGGTGAAGGACAGGATAGCACTCCGCAGTTGCTACACTTTTTTTTTTTAAAGTCGTGTTTGAGGGTGGTTTTTGTTTGTTTGTTTGTTTTGTTTTGAGTCATGCAAAATTCGTGTTTCATACTTCTCCTCTGCTTCAGTACATCAGCCTAAAGCTGGCGATCACAGTGGATCTGCGTCGCACAGATGTGAAGAGAGTAAAGGACAGGACAGCACTCGACAGTTGATTCACTTATTTATTTATTTTTTTAGTCGTGTTTGAGTGTTTGTGGGTTTTTTTTTTAGACGTGCAAAAGTCGTGTTTAATACTTCTCCTCTACTGCAATACATCAGCCTAAAGCTGGCGATCATAGTGGATCTGGGTCGCACAGATGTGGAGAATAGTAAAGGACAGGACAACACATGGCAGTTGCAACTTTTTTTTTTTTTTTTTACCCACAGCTGACAGACCCCAGCACGCCGTAAGCGGATTATCTGTTGAAAAGTGGAGAAAGGGAAGCCCATCTATAACGCCGATATCCGATAACAGACTATAAATTATTTGGGTGTCAGCCCTTAAGCACCGAGGGTTTAAAAAAAAAATAATTAGGGATGCTGTCCGTCAGTTCCTTTTCAGAAAAGAACGCAAAATTCTTTCTGTAGCCATGGCGTTTAACTGTTACCAGATCAGCCGTTGTGGACAAAAGTGCTCCCAGCTAACAACTCTCAACATTCGAGGCTCATGGTTTGTCACTTTTACTCAAACTATCGGTTTTGCCGGTCTTCTGTGAGTATTGTTTAGTGTAGATGAACAGTATGCTTCAGGAATTATGCAGTATTTTTTTTGCCAGGGACTGGGGATGGACCATCCGACTTCAGGGTCGGATATTAAGGGGAGTGAACTGGTAGGAGGGTGGGTGGTTGGGTGTTTGGGGGTTTAATGTCCTTTTCCACCACCGTCATAGGGTGATATCAAAGACGGGGGGCAACGATGAAAAAGCCAGCACAAATATTTGGCCCCAGCCGGGATCGAACTCACGACCCGAGCATTAGAAGTCCAACGCTCTACCATTCGACCACTCCGGCTCCCCGTGAACTGGTAGGAAACTGTATGTAATAATAATAATGAGAAGAAGAAGAAGAAGAAGCGCATTCATACAGGCACCTTATCCCAAATATTTCGCTTAAAGCGCCGCGACCTAAACCCAACACGCACGCTCACGTGAATTGCACGCATTCTCTCAAACACTGGGCATGAGCACATTACAATCACGTGGTGCGAAGGGCCAGCTCAGCAATTTCAGTTCCGGAATATTAGAATTGCATTTTTTTTTTAAATTTTGTGGGCTGAACATTTCCAAAGAAGGAAGAAGCCGGAGTACCCGGAGAAAACCCCCGACGGTCGGCCCGAATGAACGGTGCCACGTACGAGGAAAAAAAAAATCTTCGCCCCGAGTGGGACCAGAACCTGACCTCTCGCTTTGCTGACTAAGGCTTAACCACTACACCACCGACCGCCCCAGGAATGCCGTCGCTGGTAAGTGAGCTCAATACGAGTACAGTACTACTTCTTTTGGGCGACCACCCCATTGGCCAGATAAGAGTGGTCTTACAAGAGAGGTTGCCACCCAAAAGAAGCTTCAGACAGCAAAGAAGTGCAACTCAGGATCATTGTAACATTGGTCTGCACAGGCAGGTGGTCTCTCAAAGGGATGGTCACCCAAAAGAGGTTCTACTGTACTATAACCAACAACGGTGACCGGTGTGTATCGGAGTCTCTGTGGACCTGCGGGCTAGACGACCATGACAGCCATGTACAGCTAACGTTGCTGGCGCCTGTGGAATAGTAGTTACGCATCAAAATTATCAGGAATCCGATAGGCCATCGGGGCTAGCCTGTCCCCAATAGACGAACCCACTCGTCAAGACCTGAGGCCAAAGCTTCTGCCGTGTCTTGGTAAAAACACGGGGAGCCGGGGTGGTCGAATGGTAGAGCGTTGGACTTCTAATGCTCGGGTCGTGAGTTCGATCCCGGCTGGGGCCAAATATTTGTGCTGGCTTTTTCGTCGTTGCCCCGTCTTTGATATCACCCTATGTGGCGGAAAAGGACGTTAAACCCCAAAACACCCACCCACACCCACCCACCCTTGGTAAAAACACAGTACGTCCATGACGCCGTCTTGTGACAAAAAGAGGTGATTTCAGGATGAAAGACATTGATGTAATGGTCTTTTTCCTCAAATGATGAGGAGCAGGGGTGGTCGAATGGTAGAGCGTTGGACTTCTAATGCTCGGGCGTGAGTTCGATCCCGGCTGGGGCCAAATATTTGTGCTGGCTTTTCATCGTTGCCCCGTCTTTGATATCACCCTATGTGGTGGAAAAGGACGTTAAACCGCCAAACACCCACCCCACCCACCCTAAAAGATCAACTTGAACAAACCCTACTGACTCTGCAGTGATGGTCATACCTCGTGGCACAGAAGATGCGTCATCTCGATAAACACCGTCTGTATTCTGTACTCGTGGACACGACCCGGAGCCCAGACACTGTATCAAGAAATCAAAGAACTGTCTTTTAGTAGTGACATTACTCAGGGACTTAGATGGAGACTGGCAGAATCCCTGCGTGACTTTGGAAGTCAGGGAGCAACAGGAGTCCGAGCTACAGACACATCTGGTCGGCGGTCACGAAATGGGAAAATGATAAGAAAATATTGGACGCAAACGCCGGTTTTCTTATTCAAACAGGATTACCGTCGGCCGATCCCTCCAAAGTCGCCAAGTACCGCACGATATCTGTTTCTTTGTACCCATTCTCGTCTAGCCAGCTCCGTCTGTCGGGAACGGTGAAGTAGTGACGTGCTCTACGCCGAACGTATCGTGCTGTATTAGCGCTTTGAATTTCAGTGAGATTTGCACTATAGGCAGTTTTTGAGAATGGTGCAAATGTTCGGCACTGTCTGGTACTTACCAGTGCACGCTTGGGGGCAAATGGCTTGACTCCAGCTCGTCCACGCAAGTCCGCGATTTTGCACTGTACCGCACGAAACAAATCCCGCGATACCGCGAGTTTCAGAGTTTGAATGGTACAAAACGCGTGTTCCGTTTCATCTGTTCCGTAACCGTTCACACTTGACCTGATCTGTACCAACATTGGTGTAAATGACGTAACTCCAGTTTGGCTACACGAGTGCAATATTTTGCAATATATCGAGGCAATTGTACCAGATCGTACCACGTGGAACTCGTGGAACTACAACAATGCCGCGAGTATTAGAGAGTTTGAATGGTGCAAATCACGTGCTCCGTATCATCTGATAGTCACTTCTGGGCCCGCATGTAAAAGTCGAGGTTAGGGATTTAAGCCCAGGGTTAGAGTCTAACCTCGAACTAAACTAGCCCTAGGGTTAAATTTTCTGTTGGTTTTGTTGTTGTTGTTTAACTAGGAAGCGGGTCCATTCCACCATGGTGCCTAAGCCGTTAGAAAAGGATATTTTTCTACCTTTCTTCGCTTCTTTTTTTTAAATTTAATTTTGTTTTTGGGGTTTCTTTTGTCATAGTCTGGGCTAGGCCCGTAGCGGTGGGTTAAATTAACTTCGAGTTTTACATGCGGGCCCTGGACACTGCACCAGATCTCGGTGCCAATAGCATGACTCCAGCTCGCCCACACAGCTAGGTACTTGATTTCCTTAGAACACTATGGAACACGTCCCGACACTACAGTGATGCCGAGCCGAGTTCCTCTGCGTGACTGACCAACACAGCGCCAGCTCCCGTAAGTCGAATCAAACACTGCCTGTCAATGGGGCTGATCCCGTTAGTGTGTGAAAGATTACAGGCGATTGGCCAACATCACACACGCGCATGCTCAGAACATCGACCTTGTTTTTATTTAAAGCCTCCATATTCGTAACGCTGCTGAGATGGAAAACTGCCGCTTTCGAAGCCCTGAGGCTGTTTGCCAGATAGAAGGATGTATCATTTGGCCACTGCCACCGTTTTTGTGACTTTGTGGCTTCTACTGTCAGAGGAATACGACTTTCTTCGAGCCTACGGTCCATTCTTAAACAGCTTGGGACTCGACAAATCTTCTAAAAATAACGCCAGCGCCGTCTCGCTGGTCCTCAGTCCGCAACCAAATAAAGACGTCTGCTCAGCACTCGGAACCCTTGTAGAACAACACATACCTCCAGAGTCACCACAATGGTTTCAACTTCTTTATTATGATCCCAGTGACTGATTCTGGTGCGCAGATGCAACCCACTCGATAAAAAGTTTCACACACACTCTGTTGTATGTCTGTCATACGTATTGAGACTTTATAGTGTTCGCCCATTGCCTGCTTTGTTGAGGGGCTCGCCAAAGAAATCGGCCATCATTGCGGAGAGTCGACCCTGGGGCTTGTCTCACTGGGCACACTCAAAGAAAGTCTGCACAACGGCAATTCACGTGACATTCACGCTATTCAATATCACACAGCGACTGGCGGAATTAAACGATTTTATTCTCCTGTTTTTATTACAGAGAAACTTCCGACAGATTTGTTTTGGGTTGAGTGTTTTTACTATGGACATGCCGTCAAGTCAAAAGCTGTGTAAAGGGTTTTCCAGAACTAAAGCAGTTTGTTGTCTGCTTCAAATGGAATCACCCCGTGCTATTTTTATAGTTGGCCAAACTGCATGAACGTTCTCTCTGTTCCTTCAGATGAAAACTTGTGTGCTCCGCCCCCCCCCAAAAAAAAAACAACAACAAAAAAACAAAAACAAAACAAACAAACAAAACAACAACAACAACAACAACAACAACAAAAACAAAACAAAAAAACAACAACAAACAAGCAAAAAAACAACAACAACCAACCCCCCAAAACAAACAAACAAACAAACAAACAAACAAACAAAAAAACAAACCCAAAAAACAAAAACAAACATCAACAAACACCCCCCCCCCAAAAAAAAAAATAACCCAAACAAACAAACAACAACAACAACCAAAAAACCCAACCACCCCCAAAAAACAAACAAACAAACAAACAAACAAACAAACAAACAACAACAACCCCCCCCCCCCCCCCAATCATCAAAACAAAACAAAATCAGTACCTCTGCAGTGTTTTGTTTGTAAAGCTAAACGTACACTGAGTACAAAACTGTAATAGTGTTAACTGTGCAGATATGCAAAGGAGCCTGTTGCATAAACTTACCACGTGAGATTCGGGGTGTACCTGGCCCAAATCCATTAGGTGTGGGGCATGCAGAAACTCAGCCAACTGTAGTACACACGTACCCCTCACACTGACCCAGCTGCACCACGCAGTTACAGTCCCACAGGCCGCCTGTTTTATACGGGCAAGCTGTACACAGTCGTTATATTGATTTGGAAATCATCAGCCGGATTGTGTCACGCCGTGGCACGCTGAAGTAACGGTGTATTAGCCAATCCTTATACCTGGCTGGCTATTAACACAAGAGGCACGGTTCCGATTGGTTGTCCTAGGTGTGATATCAGTCTGTAAACGTGAACCACACACGCAACCATCTCCCCAAAAATCCTGTTGTATTTGAAATTTTTTTTTTAACCTTTCAGGTCAGTCATGTAATACTGGAAATAAAAACAGGAAAATCACACAAACGGATTTAACTGACACAAGTCCGTTACTGTGGCCGCAGATTTCCTGCATTGTCAGTGTCAGTCCAGTTTATTTGACTGTTTTTCGGCTTGAGTCCAATTCGCTGGTTCATACGACTATGTGTGGGTTTCGTCTTGGGTGGAATCTAAAGGGTGGCAACTAAATGTCCCCACCGTGACATGGCGGCCTTGCACAGGTCGACAGAACCTCCACGACACTAATCTCACCACTGCACCTAGAGTTTTTACAATGGCGTTTCAGGGGAAGTCACTCTGACAAATCCCCATAGGTCATAACAATGGTGCTAGACATTGGCCGATCAAACAGCTGCAACTCTCGATCAAGTTTACGAAGCTGGGGTTTGATTTCAGCTGAACACATGATTCTGCTAACCTCCTTCCCGATGCCGGATTCATATCCGTCAGCTCCTTCCACTGACTGTGCCGTGTTGCACGTGCCGCCTAAGAAAGCGATCGACTGCACGGTCAGCCGACACTGGCGCCGATCACATTGAGGAGTGGGGGGCTGACTCTTACCGTCACACCGGTTCACACAAGCTTGACTCGACCAGCCTCCTTCCTCAAGCTGTCTTCACGGCCATCAGCTGTTTGTGTTGCGTTGCGCTGTATCGCGGTAACTGGCAAAGCCGCCGACGACCGAAGTCGCCACTGGCGATCATATCATACTCCGCTCACACACGCACGGAGGAGGATGCAAGTCTATCGTTTCCAAACACGAGCAGTGTGAGACCGTGCCGATCGCTCAAATAGACACCATACAGGCGGCGTAACATAAACCAACGAGTCCAGGGAAAGTTGTTATGCGGACATTTGACAAAACAGTTACGTGTTGCGACGCATTTCGGAAAGGGCAAGGTGAAGCTCAGGTGTGAAAACATAAACGTGTTTTTTTTCTTTCCCTGTGTGTGACGAGTGATTTAGCTGTAAATGTAACAAGTATTGATTTGCAAGCGTGTGTATAAGAGCCAGGGGACATATTTACGCCGTTTCATTGTCAAGGACTTCGTTTCGATTGGACAGCAATCTGTGTCGTAGGAGGACCCAACAACGGTAGGTGGCTGTTGCTGTATCTCTTACTGCCATCATATAACGCATGGCGCAGCTAATAAGGTTTTTGTCACTACGGCGTAGAAGACTGAATATGGATTGCGCCGGAGTTACACCGGCGGGGGGTAATCAAAAATGGGCGAGCTTTTTCCGTGGCTATGCCGCCTCAAATGTTTCGACGATTGCTCTCATTTAAATAATAATAATGAGTATTGTATAGGCGCCGCGAACTGAACCCAACACGCACGCTAACGTGAATCACACGCATTCTCTCACACACTGGACATAAACACATTACAATTACGTGGTGCGAAGGGTCAGCTCAGCTATTCAGTGAAATTTGGGAATTTAGAATTGCATTTATTTTTCAAATTTGGTGGGCTGAACATTTCCAAAGCAGAGGGGGAGGAAGCCGGAGTACCCGGAGAGACCCCCCCCCCCCCCGACGATCGGCCCGAATGAACGAGAAGGAAAAAATTGACTCGAAACCCTGACCTCTCGCATCGGTGACAAGTCTCTTAACCACTAGACCATCGACCGCCTCTTAACCACTAGACCATTTAAAGCCTGTTCTTAATACATGAACATAATCGTATCTTTAGGTTGTAGTAACGTATTAGTATAACTGAGTCGGGTGCTTGTTTGGTAAATGGCCCTTTTCGTTCGTTTCAGTTAACCGACAACTAAACACCCAAAGCGTATTTCTGGTGCTGTGGCGTTTTTCAGTAATTTCGAAAAACGCGGGGAGCCGGGGCGGTCGAATGGTAGAGCGTTGGACTTCTAATGCTTGTGTCGTGAGCTCGATCCCGGCTGGGGCCAAATATTTGTGCTGGCTTTTTCATCGTTGCCCCGTCTTTGATATCACCCTATGTGGTGGAAAAGGACGTTAAACCCCTAAACACCCCCCCCCCCCACCCCCTCGAAAAACGCAGTGATGTGGCGTGGGAACCCGCTGATTGAGTTGGAGCGGAACAGCACCTGAAAAACGACCGTCCATTTTTGTTTTATCCCCGTGAGTGAGTTAGCGTATTTGACTGTGCGTTGTTAGCAGCTTTGCCATACTGTGCCAGCCTGCGGGTAAAATAAACCTTTTCGTGTGGGCCTACTACACTCGCGTACTTACATGGTGCTCGTGCATGCATGGCAGGTGCTTGATTGTTTCTTTCTTGTTTCTGAGGAGGCGTCAGTGTTAGATTATACGATATGTGTTGGCTCGTGATGTGCTTGTATCTTGTGTGTGTGTGTGTGTGTGTGTGTGTGTGTGTGTGTGTGTGTGTGTGTGTGTGTGTGTCACCGTGTGTGATGGTGTGTGTGTGTGTGTGTGTGATGGTGTGTGTGTGATGGTGTGTGTGTGATGGTGTGTGTGTGTGTGTGTGTGTGTGTGTAGGTTAGTCGAGAGAAATGTCGGTGTGACTCTGGTAGTATATCCTCGTATATCCTTGGCAAAGCTCCAACAAAATGATGTCAGCATCGATTGTTGGACCACCTGTGTCATACGGCATACGCTTTATCGCAAATACGCCACCACGACTCGACTCAGGTGTAAACTCGATCCCCCCCCCCTTCTTTTCTTTTTGTACAGCAGTGGCCCAAAGCCATATCAGCGTGAACACGAGTTCGAGCTTGAAGTTTCAAGCTGTTACCCGCGTTTCGATTTTAATTAATAGTCCGCCTTGGGCATGCGGACGGCGCTTGTGAATGTACTTTCGATTAACATCGGCTAAATGTAAATTTACATTGCTTCTGTGTTCGCCCAGAAACCGTGTAGCTTGCCAAGAAGAAGAAAACGAAGAAAAAGAAATTGGGGGTGGATGGGAGGGGGGGGGAGGTTGGGGGAGGGGGTTGCAGTCCCACGGACTAGATGCTGGCACACCGTCGCCGATGGAGAACAATAAACTAGGTCAACACATGGAATGGGCTTTGGCTAAGTGGTTATGGCGTCCGGGTGCGGATCTTGAGGGTTAGGTTTTGAAACATCTGGTGAGCAGGAAACTGTTTGGTTTCTGAAAAAAAGGTTCTCAACGTCATTGCCCATGTCATGAATTTTGCAACAACAACAACAACAACAACAACAAAAGCGCGAAAATGACGACGATGGTTTTCACTATAGATGCCTTAGATTTATATTTAAAAAAGAAAAACAAATCAAAAACCAGTACAAACACCCTCACTGACAGAGCAACAAGTGCAGATAAACCAGAAAATGGGCCAGGGAAGGACCATACTGATTTGGAGGGAAATGTCCTGGAATTGCCTTTATTTATGCCGACGACCACCAGAGGGATCCGCACAGCTCAAGGCTTGGTCCTTGATTATGATGGGACAGTCTCAGTAGGGACTAACGCCACACAGCAACGTATGCAATATGCATGAAGTTGGGCGGCAGAAAATCATATTAGGGCAAGTTGACTACTAGAGCTCAGTTGGTATAGTTCGCCTGTTAGGGGGTGCAAATGTATGCCAGTCATTTTGCAGGGATAAGGCGCAAATGTATCCTGGATTTGGGTCTCGCCAGTTAAAGTCACGTGACAGTAAACTTCGTTTTATGAATGTAACTTAAACGAAAGCATTCAGGTTACACGAATGTAGCCACCACATGGTGAAAATGTATGTGTGTGTTGTAATTTGTAACTGTTTCGCTTTCCGGAAGCGAGCCTTTCGATGAAAATAGAGCGGAACCGGTCCCAGTTGTGTAGTGGTTATCACTTCGGACCATGGACCGGGAGACCCGGGTTCGAGTCCCAGCCGAGGCAAGCGGGATTTTTCCTACCTAGGTCGGCTCCTACCCAGAGCGGGTGTGCTATGGGCCCAATGGGGAGGCTGTTGCCATACAGCCGAGATTCACCCACTTCACGGGTGCGACTTTGGGGGGGGGGGGGGGGGGGGTGGTGCTTCCCTTGGTATGACACGACTTATGATGTGGATGATTACACGGCCGGCACCGCAGGTGCCATAGTTCCCGGGCCTGGTTAATGCCGGGATATTTATGACAGGAAGCGTGGAATGCGGCCCTGTCCCGCAGTCCCAAACCACACGGACCTCCATAACATCATCTTACCATCATCATCATCTCCATCATCATGCATAATAAAAATTGCCCCAGCTTCCGAGCCCTCCGTGGATTCCAAAGGGGAAGATCTCCCCTGGTGTGTCCCGTGTGATGAGCCTTTCACCGTTAGTCATTTTTTAATCTCCTGTTGGGATATCGCCGAGATCCGCGGGAAACACTATTCTGTCGATTCATTGAAGGTGTTGTTCAGGGATGTTCCCCCTGACAACATCTTCAATTTTCTGAAAGAGGTCAACCTCTTCTACAAAATATAGTCTTCTTTAAATATGACTTGCACTGACCTCAGTTTCCCAGTCTTTGAAGTCTTGAAGGATATTTCTCATTTAAGCTCAATAGATTTTTAGTATATATTTACACCTTGTTTTAACTTGGAAATTTTTATGTTTTAAAGGACCAGGCAGATAGGGACTTTTGCTAGCCGCGAATTAGCCTTTGTTGCTTGCGCGGCGTAAAGCCCTAAATAACTAACTAACTAACCGTGGATTCCACCCATGACCTGGGAGGAACACCACTGGAACCGGTAAAAGAGTTGGGGCAGCAGAAACAACAATAACAACAACAACAACAACAAACAAACCAAAAAAGTAAATAAAAAATAGCGCGGCAATATCGCGAGAGCTGACCGGACTGATGGGCGGGATACAATCGCCCCACTGAATGGAGAGCTGGAGTACATTTTCTCCCCCTAGCGGGCGAACTATACCAACTGAGCACTACCAGTACGAGCTTCAGTAACTCAATTCCTCGTAAAGCCCTAACTAACTAACTAACTAACTAACTAACTAACTAACTAACTAACTAACTAACTAACTAACTAACTAACTAACTAACTAACTAACTACCAAGTATTTTGGGGGTTGTGCACTAGTGGCCTCACTAGAAAAATCATTAATTTATAATAAATTTAATTTAGTCTGCATTGATTTAAATTTGGCTTAGTGGGAGTGTTGCACTTTGATTATACTCGTGTTTTGCTGCAGTGAGAGCCGTCAAGGAACCGTTAATCTTGCAGAAATTTCGCACACAGGACCAAAATCGGAAAAGAGTCAGAAACGTGGAATACTCGTGCGCGGTACTAAATGTGCTATGACGCCACCATCCTATGCTTGGCTTTGTTGGAGTATACGGTAGGTGATACTTGTCGGATCGTGCTGAGTGTCGACCGAGTGTCTTGTTTGCTATGTTTGCCACGTGGTCAGTGTTGGCTGATATTCATACTAAACATCACGGGGGTGTCTGTGTGCTTTTTGACAAACACGCAGCTTGTGAAAGTAAACGAGTATTCATGATAATAACAATGCACGGTGGGCGTGAAGTCAGGTCAGTTCACTGCGCTAGAAAACTGGGGAATACCCAGTACATTGACAAGATCAGCTCTCTCTCTCTCTCTTGCGCGTTTGAAGCTGTTTTACTCATTTTTTTCTATCAGTTTTATTTTCCTTGTATTTTTCGTTAATTGTCGTATTATTTTCTTTCATTTTATTCTATTACTGAGCCTTTGCTGAACCTTAACTTAGAGTAACAGGACAGCTAGTGAGATCATAGAGGACAACTTGTAAGATTAGAAGCGGGCAGATTATGCTTCCACGCCACTAGCCTGAAATGAACGCTTCAGTCGGTCTGTCAGTCTCTCAGCTTCCATCACTCACCACCATACTCTCAGACCACGTACCGTACCTCTTCTCACCTTTCTCGCTACCGATATTCTTTAATTCTTCACACGTTGGCATCTGTGTTCTGTGTACTGCCAGATTTAGCAGTCCGTGGCAGGCACTTTCTCTAAATTTGACTCCAGTTGTCCCGTGACCTTTCGGCATTGTTCTTGCGTGCAGACTTTCTTTTGAAGCGGGTCCCGCTGGGAAGGCGAACCGCCGATCAATACAAACGGCCTCAGCTCGGTTTCAAACTGCGGCCACGCCGCGCAGGTCGTCCGCGATCGCTCAGATGTGACTGCTATTGGAGGTCAGAAGCACCAACGACACACGTTTCGTTTCGTCCAAGATTTGCGTCTGTACATGTCATGACTGTTTTCGTTCTACTAACGAAGAAAGTACTACTCATTATAATGATATCAACCTTGATGTCACAATTATTTCGTTCCGTCCGTAAAACTTGAACGAAACGAAAGAAAACGAGAACTAAGTCAAATCCATTGGTGGTTCCAAGGTTCACGAATCACTATCATCTCTTGTACAATGTGTGCTTGCGTCATCCAACCCACAAATTCGTCGTATTCTGTAATAGCGTGTTTCCTCTGTTTCTCTTAGTTTGACTGTATGCAAAGGCCGACTGTTGTCAAAGTTTGCGTGTCGTCAGTTTGGAAATGCAGCTTCCTTTACTGGTATTTCTTCATACATTTACATTTTAAGAATAATAATGATGATAATGAATTGTAATTATATAGCGCAAAATTCTCACAAAGTGACTCAATTCGCGTACTCCCGCACTCATACCAACAAATATGCAAACACACACACACACACACACACACACACACACACACACACACACACACACACACACACACACACACACACACACACAGACCTGGATCAGGAGGAGGTAAGCGAACCTAGTCGAACGCCAGCCGGAACAAATGCGTTTTCAAGTCAGACTTGAAACGATCCGGATGTCCGATCGGTCTCTCAAACCGGCAGGTTGTAGTAGTTGTAGTTTTCTGTGTTAAACGACCTAGTAATGTCCCCCAAATAATGTTATTTATGTGGAAGATGCAGCCTTTCTACACTGCTTGGTTACTTCTGACTGTCGTTTTGTGTTTTCGACCAAGTCTGTCTGGAGGTAAAAGAAAGAGGGTGAATGAAGAGCGGGAATGCTGGCACATTAAAAGGGATTTCTTTGTCTTACTCCCGGCGAAGGCTTGCACATTTTCTGCCTAAGACTGAGCAACCGTGGTAACGTCATCTCATGCAATAGTCTCTAATATGTAAATCCTCAGAGAGAGAGAGAGGAGAGAGAGAGAGAGAGGGAGAGCAGGCGGTGTGAGACTGTCGTGCGTGTTATGTCATGGTGACAACATATTACTTGTGGCTTTGCACTTCACTCCCGCTTGTCTGCTGTGGTTGAGACGCAAATCCAATACATGCTGGTATTTCTGGAGAAGGTTGTCAGCTCTTTCCTTCAGTACAGTGTATTTGGTATGTAGTCGCCAAAGCTTTTCGGGAATATTGTTTTGTAAAACTGTGATGTTGTGATATTGGACATAGACGGTTGAACATTTGTGACCTTGCTTTTTATCAACCATTGATTTGATTTTGAAATAACTGACGACCTCGGCGTAAGTGAAAATTTGAGCGAAAAAATGTGAGCCGGATTGAAAAAAATAAAGTACCGAACACAGACACATACACACACACACACACACACACACACACACACACACACACACACACACACACACACACACACACACCACAAAATCAAGCCGGTTTGTTTCTGTCAGTCGCTGGCTTGTTGGCTGCTTCTCTTGAACAGAAATTTGCGAACTTTGGCCGGCTATGTCATGTTTTTAACGTTTACTGACGGTTGTTTTGCCGTACAAGCCACTATCCTGCAAAAAAAAAAAAGTTTCTCTGTCACTAGCAGCTTTCTTGGCTTCTATTAATTTTGTGAACGGACATTTGCCGATTTTGGCGCTCTTTTTGGTAGTTTTATTGTTTTGTGTACAAGCCACTCTCCTACAATAAACGTTTCTGTCACTCAGTCGCTCAGTCGTTAGTATGGACAAAGCAATTGCGAAAGCGCCCAGAGCTGCGATCGACCAGGCTCAATACTTTGCCGTTTCTTGGCGTTTCTTTTCTTGCAAACCTCTCAGTCGAAAATGGCCTTCTCTGCCAGCGTTAATTCCGTTAACAGCCGTGGTTACGTCCTCCACTTGCAGCCGATGGCCATAAGCCGGCGAGGCAGTGAAAACAGAGCGTGTTTAAATGTCAGGTAGCGGCTGCTGCGAGCTGTCTCTCACTAGCCTCTTCTTAATCCAATTCCACTGTGCCAAACGGACCTGGATGATGTCAGCGAGTTAGCTCGTCTATCGCAGTCTTGGCTTGTGTTTATCCTTGGCTCTGTCTGCGTAAGTTCGTCTTCCGTGTTAAGTGCTTCAGCGCCCCCACCCCCCCCCCCCCCGATGATTTCAGCTATTGCAGTTACTGATCACACTTCAAAATCAAAATTGAAATGTTGAAGGTAACTCGAAGAGCCAGCGGCAGTCAAACAGTAGGGAACTTTACGGTTGAAAGTGGAAACGCTTGGAAAGTTGAACTTGAAGCTGACTAGTACAGCTATCCTCCGAATGTCAGCTCTCTGCTGAGCTTGAAATAACATTATGCGACATTGACACGTACAGCACGTTTGATTGGCTGTCGCAGTTCAGGCGTTCAGTGTTCAACCGTTTTCAAGTTCCGGACTCGTATAGGCAGCCCCTAACTAGGCGGTCATTTTCTGTACGGGAAGAAGAAGAGGAAATAGAAGAAAAAGGAAAAGAAGAAGAAATTGTCTGCACGGAAGGACAGCAAAGGAATTGGTATGTAGAGGAAGACGTTGTGGGACGAGGGTTATTTTCTGTACGGGGGAAGTAAAAGAAGAAGAAGAAATTTTCTGCACGGGAAGAACATCCCCCCCCCCAAAAAAAAAAACCAACAAAAAAAAAACCAACAAACAAACAAACAAACAAACAAACAAACAAACAAACAAACAAACAAACAAACAAAAATAAAAACTGAATACAAACAAAGAAACAAACCAAACCAAACTAAATCAAAACAAACCATAACAACCGGCCTCACCCCCCCCCCCCTACACACACACACACACACACCATAAAACAAACAACAACAAAAAACCCCCAAACAAAAAAACAACCGAAAAACCCAAAATAAAAAAACAAACAAACAAGCAAAAAAAAAAAAAAAAACCGAAAAAAAAGAAAGAAGAAAAAAGCAAGCAAGCATGCAAAAACAAAAGCAAACAAACAAAAAGAAACAGCAAAAATCGGACATATGAAGAAGGAGAAGAAAGAAGCCATTCTTTATTGTTGCACAGCACGAAAACACGGTGACCATTTAGCTGCGCAGACATAGGAAATGGCACACGTGAATAAACGGACTGGTTGTGGTGTGGTGTAGCCCAGTTAATTGTTTCTCTGCACATGACGTCCACAACACTGTCTGGTCGCAACTCGTTTCCTTTGGCTTGTTGTTTCGCACTCCCTTTGCATTGCTGTTGGATACCGGATGTATGTAATTGTATTTTCAGCGGTAAGGGTGTGACAGGAAGTGTGCATGCGCCATTTGGAAATTGCGCAAGAAGACGTTAATACATCAAACGGTCTGCAAAGCGTAAAGTACCCTGATGAATGCACATTACGTTGTGCGGAATTGCACTGCGGCAGCCCGACCACAGTTTCATTGGAGTTTTCGCTTGAGTCAAGCGGTGCAAAGTAATGCTTTCAGCTGATGTAAAGTGACGTTCAACATGCACATACTTATAGTTGTTCGTCAAAGCCGGGAGGGTACCTCTTTGTTCAGACTACCTGTACAATAATAGACATGTTTAAACCAGTCTATATCTATGTGTTTAAAAAAAAATTACACCGCTACGTCCGAGGCCATCTAACTGTCCATGTTTAACAAAACCCTTCAGTAGTTCCCCCAGTTGTCGACTCGGAACTTGTTTAAAACCAAGTGCTCGAGTGCAGAATGTAGAGAGCTCTCTAGACATGAAAACCAGGTTGAGAGAGAGAGAGAGAGAGAGAGAGAGAGAGAATCCCTTCCGGTTTAGATTCCCTTCCTGTTTAGAGGTTTAGAGGTGAACAGATGCCGTGTGATATGACACGACGAAGTTTACGCCATGTCAAGGTATGCGCATGCGCATACTAGCCAAGGCAAAGCTGCACTTTTGAAAGAAGACTGCTAAAAAGCAATAAGGGTCAGAGGTTGGGGTTAGGGTTAGACTATCAGATTGTATTATTGTACCCGCTTTTTCCATGTGGCAACCTCATTGTGGTTGCCTTGCCGCGCTTATGCTTGGTATGGCTTGTACGTAGTCTCGTTCTTTTATTAAAGCTCCCGAATTTAGCCGCTCTGTCCTTCCTCTCATCTCTCAGCTGATTTCTAAATTCTGTCCTTTTAACTACATTTCTTCTGTCACAGTTTTAACCCCTCACTCACGTCTGCACTACCAGTGGTTAGGAATAAGTAATGTTGGGCATATGCTGCGAACTGGTTTATTGCGCCTAGGAGATAAAAAGTTGCAATATTTGCTGTATATACGCTTAGTATTTTTCTTTGTTTTACCTAGTTGTGATTGTTATCTGTTTTCTGCGCTTTTTTTGTAATCGGGAGTTCGAGAAATTAGCATGAAAGTGCAGCGTCTCCTGCATGTCCTGGGTTTATGCTGCCCCGTAGACCAGTTTGCATTATTTATCCAACGTTACATTGGTTTTTTTTGCGTTTTTTTTTTTTTTTTTTTTGTCCACGTAGTGCAGGCACACTCAGCCGCGAATGAGTCTTTGGTGCCTGCGCGGCTGAAAGCCCGAAAAACTCACTCACTCACTGGTTGTGTCATGCCAATGTACAACAGAAAGTGACCCAAAACTGAAACTGATGGCGATGAAAGGTAAAAAAGGTGCTGACGTAGAACCACACTTACGTGAAAGCTTCGCCGACGTGTTTGTCAAGGGTCACGCCTCTTCTCAGGAGAAAGTGCCTGGCCCATCAGCTAAATAAGAAGTGCTGACCTCGTGCAAATTAACGCTTGGTTAGTGCCAGTCAGTGCTTTCTGTGGTGCGATTTTAGCAAGGCGGGCCTCACACACACCGCGAACACTAGGTGGACATTTTTGCTGAAATGGATTGGCCGGTAGCGTGCAGATGGTATTGGAACGTTGATAATGGTGCACTAGGTTAGCTCTTTGTGTTCAGTGTCGCAGACTTTTAAAGGCCCTGGGCCCGTATGTAAAAACTCGAGATTAACTGAACCCACGGCTACGGGCCTAAGCCAGACTAGGACAAAAGAAACTCCAAAACAAAATTAAATTTAAAAAAAGGAAGGAAGCGAAGAAAGGTAGAAAAAAATCCTTGTCTAACGGCTTAGGCACCATGGTGGAATGAGCCCGCTTCCTGGTTGAACGACAACAACAACAACAACAACAACAACAACCCAAAAAACCAAACCAAACCAAAACAACAACAGAAAATTTAACCCTAGAGCTAGTTTAGTTCGAGGTTAGACTTTAACCCGGGGCTAGAATCCCTAACCTCGACTTTTACATGCGGGCCCTGATTTTAAGATTTGTAGGCTCAAAGATCTTTCTGGGCAGTTTCGATAGTGTAGGTAGTGTACAGCGTCAAACCACGAAGACACATGCACCAATACATGCACAGACAGGTTTGGGTTCAGCTGAATGAAGACAATACGCAGTAGCCGGTAAACGTGTTGTGTACGACACTCAACCTTGTAGCGCCGGACGGCTGAGTTTTCCTCGTTTGCGCGGCCATCAAACGTCAGTGTATTGCATTCGGAGCTGTTCTAATTTCTAAACTAGACTATTTCGAGGCGCAGTCACAAACGCAACTGTGCCAAAACAGAAGTCTTCCTATATAAGGGGAGCCGGGGTGGCCGAATGGTAGAGCGTTGGACTCTCAGTGCTCGAGTCGTGAGTTCGAATCCCGGCTGGTGCCAAATATTTGTGCTGGCCTTTTTCTCGTTGTCCCGTCTTTGATATCACCCTTACGTGGTGGAAAAGGACGTTAAACTCCCAAACACCCACCCACCCACTCCCTATATAAAACCTAGTGACGATAGCAACAGTGCCTTTAAACAAGCTTTTACTTCTCTGCCGATGCCCCTGACAGGTCAGCAGACATACATATCAGGAGATTATTGTTGGGAGCAGATGTTAGGACTTGGGTGAGTCGTCGGTGTGGCTAGAGCGTAATGTAAATGGCGTTAAGTGTGAAACACAGATGGTTTTGACGTGTGTGTGTGTGTGTGTGTGTGTGTGTGTGTGTGTGTGTGTGTGTGTGTGTGTGTGTGTGTGTGTGTGTGTGTGTAGGGTCGCGCAATTTACTCACAACGATCGCCAAAATAGGTCATCCGAATGAGACTGAAAACACAAGGGTGTCCCACACGCGGACCGAACTAATCATCCTTTGAACACGGGCACGTTGAACATAGCACCAAACCAGACTAATTCCTCGCCTCCTCCCAATCACCCCTCCGCTCCCCCCTCCTCCCCCCGTACCCCCCCCCCCCCCCACTTCTTCCCTTCTATTGCGTGCCCTGGCGTTTCTCGCCTCCTAAGCGAGTTTTCACTTTCACCAGTTCTTCCTGTCTAGACGCGTGGGGTCAGCACGGCTTGGGTGCGGAATTGAGGGAAGTGCAGTTCAGTAATCAGGCGGAATCTATAGAAGGTTAGGCTACTTTGTCCTCACTTGACGCTTGTCCTTTGACTGGACCGTTCGCTGGTGGCGGCGGTACTGAAGTTTGTCAGGCTACTTTGTCCTCACTTGACGCTCGTTAACTGGTCCGTTGAGTGGGTTTTCAATGGTTGCAGTACTAAACCCGGTTAGGTTACTTTGTCCTCACTTGATATATTAACTGACCCGTTCAGTGGGTTTTCAATAGCTGCGGTACTGAACCCGGTTAGGCTACTTTGTCCTCACTTGATGTCGTTGACTGGTCCGTTCAGTGGCTTTTTCGATGTCTGCAGTGCTAAACCCGGTTAGCTTACTTTGTCCTCACTGGACGCTCGTTAACTGGACCGTTCAGTAGGTTTTCAATGGCTGCAGTGCTAAACCCGGTTAGGCTGCTTTGTCCCCACTTGACGCTCGTTAGCCGGACGCATGGCATCGACAAGATACAATGTTCTTTAAGGACGGGCCAAAGAACGTCTAGTTGATTCCAGAAACTGACTGACCCGATGTACAGTTATGGTGGACTGGCGCTCTGTAAAGTAACGGGCTGATAATGAATTTCACCGGGGTGACTCTGGCGTCAGTTTAGATCGGGTCTTTCTATCCTTTATCACTGGAGACAAATGAATTTCACAAATGCTTTGCATCGCTTACAGGATCTTTACAGAAAGAAGGAACCTCAGGGATTCACACGCGTACAACCTCGGTTTACTCGAATCCAGATCCGATCCACGAATTCCTGCAAATTTATTTGCAAACAGCTAAGATCTGTGTCCATCAGTAGGCGAGCTGGTATAGCGTTGGGCTGTAATGCTGTAAAGCAAATAAAAGCGACATAAAACCACTTAACTTTCACAAAGGACGGCATGGGCCAACGTTTCGGCTTTCGGCTTCCTCAGGACACAAACAAATTAAATGTAATGCTGCAGTCGTGAATTCAGTTCCCTTCTGAACGGCAAACAGTTATGTTGTTCCGCGTTGTTCCGTGTTTTATTTCACCTGTATGAGACGGAAAAAAGACGTTATAGTCATAACCAACCAACCAACCAACTGTGTCCATCTGTTTGCAGAGTGCCGTGACCATACATCACCAACGTCCATATAAAGAAACAGCGTGCATCCTCCAGCATCCCACGAGAATCGACCTCACCTCGTCATCCAACTAACTACCAAAACTGCCCATCAACCTAGACAATGAAGAGTTCGCCGTCTCCCACACAACGTCCTGAGGACAACATCTGGCGTTGACGCTGCGACTATCGACGGCGGTGTCTGCTGTAGAGCGAGTATCAAGTACCTGATCTATTGCTGGCTCATGTGACGCGCTGGGTCTGCATCGTCAACGATTTGCATTCATTAGTGCTGGAGGTACATTGAAGCTTTTGATTGAGAGAGAACTGTGGAGCGAATGGTAAATGTTAGTAAATGATATCCTGTTTCACAGTAGGCTTCCGTTGTCCGCTCAAATGAAGGTATTCGGTATTGTTCGTCGTGTCGTATTTGTTAATTACCTTGCTGTTTACATGGAAAACAGCGCACACGTATTTCATTCAGTCAGTCAGGTATAGAGTTCTTGCACATTGTGTATCACGTGGTACACATTGTGTTCTGCTGGCCAATGGCAATAGAGCTGCCTGGTGGTAGCTGGCGGACAGGCAGACCACGGCCCATAGGAAAAGCATGGGGCTTTCTACCAAGCACGTTTTCATGGCGTAACGCGCAAGATCTCAGTACCTGACTGATGTTATCGCATGCTCTGTCAGTTACGACCGACACTAAGAAGAAAATGTTGTCCTTTTGGGGCTGTTAAATACATAACTTCCCCCCTCAGGCTTGCCAAACAATTGTTTTAAAGACTACAGTTTGATAGGCGTGTTTTACGATGTTTGGTTTTCAATATTTCAAGTGACGCTTCCTCTTATTCTGCTTTTTTTTATGGGAGATGGTGTACAAGTTAAGTGCCATTCCTGTGCGTCATCGTTTGGTGGTCGTGCATCATTGTCTTTATTTCTGGTAAAGTACTTTGCTTTTTTGCCACAACTCTTTTGCCGGCTCCAGTAGTATTCCACCCTGGTAATGGGTGGAATCCACGGAGGGCTCGTAAGCTCGGGCAATTTTTATTATGCATGATGATGGAGATGAGGATGATGGTAAGATGATGCTATGGAGGTCCGTGTGGTTTGGGACTGCGGGGCAGGGCGGCATTCCACGCTTCCTCTCATAAATATCCCGGCATTAATCAGGCCCGGGAGCTACAGCACCTGCGGTGCCGGCCATGTAATCATCCGCATCATAAGACCTGTCATACCAAGGGAAGCATCCCTTAAGTCGCACCCGTGGTGGGTAAATCTCGGCTGTGTGGCAACAGCCTCCCCATTGGGCCCAAAACACACCCGCTCTGGGTAGGAGCCAACCTACGTAGAAAAATCCCGCTTGCCTCGGCTGGGACTCGAACCCGGGTTTCCCGGTCCATGGTCCGAAGTGCTAACCACTACATTAGGGGGGCTGGTTGGTAAAGTACTTCTTGGCGAATATTTGCAACATGACAGTTATTAAAGATCACGAAAGGTTAGACTGTAATTGTAGGTAAATTGAAGTAACATTTCAGAAACTAAGAACTGGAGCGACATTGAAGTCAGCTGAACTTCGAATCGTACGCCATAAAATTAACAAGAAGAAGAAAGCGATGGTGCAACCGTTTCCATCATTCAACCAAAGCAACACTCTTGACCTTTCAGACACTGTGTTCACACCTGTGGCCTGAGTAGATTCTTACATGCACGTTGGTGTCTGCAAATATACTATCAGGCTCTTGTAGACTTGGAGGATATATGCCAGACAGCCGCCCGTGGGCGTGTTTTGTAAGTAGATAGGTCCTCCAGCGCCTTCTGTAGGCGTGTTAGTTAGTGAGCTATACTGGTCTACACTCGTCGCCCTTTTAAATGAGAGAGAGAGAGAGAGAGAGAGAGAGAGAGAGAGAGAGAGAGAGAGAGAGAGGGGGGGGGGGTAATTAGTTCGGGACCTTGGAAAGACCTTGGAACAGTTAACCACGCCGAACATCGTGTCAAACTCACAATTCTAGAAACATTGTCTCGATTTTATTTTGGATTTAGATCATCTTGAATTCAAATACCGTACTTGCAAGGTCTGAAGTCTCGTTTTAGCAGAGACTACCGACCAAAGTTCTCTGGGGAAAAAAACCCCAAAACAAACAAAAGGTTAACAAAGTTATGGAGGTGTAAAGCTTGGAACAATTAACTCAGTGTTATGAAACTTTTTTTTCTCCATTTATTACTTACATCATTATGTATTGCGCCTGCATCAAACTCCGTGCGTTGCTAATCGGAATTCAGTCTTTGTGACATCTGTAATATTATGTATAATCTGTATGAATATCAACTCATCTTTGAAGACCCTGAATCATATACCAGTCCCCTATTGATCTCTTCGTTTTCAACCTCCCACCCCCCTTCACCTCCACCCGCCACTCACCTAACACCCGTCTCATAATGTTGCCACCAGTATATAATGACTGGGCGTGCACCCAGTGACCCCTGATCCCAGAGCGTTATTGGCTGGTCAGACCGTGAGTGGTCAGATGGGCATTACGCAGACCACACTGGCCACCGGACACTATCGATCCTCACCTACAGTAGCGGGTCTTGTCTGCAGCCCGGGACTGGCCAGTCGCCCCAACAAGGCGGCTGTTCCGCAAGTGTTTAATAGCAAAGATGAAGTGGCATACTTATCGCAGCGGAGGACACAAAATGTTTGGGAATGTGCGTACGTAGACAGTAATCAGGGAAAAGTATATTACTCGTCATCTTTTTTTCTTTTAAATCCAGTTGAAATGTTCTTGGTGTGAACTTAATGTGAAATTTTGCTGAGAATTATTTTTTGACATGTCCCACCATGTGACAATTTGTTTTATTATTGCACTGTAATTCATTTTTCCATTTTTTTCTTGTTTGTCCTGTTTTCTCTTTTTTAATTTCTTTTTTTTTCCTTTTTTTTTCTAGTGCCCCCAAAGGGTGAGAAAATAAAATGACTTGACGTGTCAATTAGAATTGCGAGGTTCACACAGCGTTTGGTCAGATTGAGAGCCTCACAATGACACACGCGAAGACAAACGTCATGTCAAACACGCAATTCTGAAAAACGAATTTGTCTCGATTGTCTTCTGGATGGATTCAGATCATCTCGAAATACAAATACCTTACTCGTTACTTGCAAGGCCTGAAATCGCGTATTAGAAGAGGCTACTGTCCAGAAAAAGCCAAAAAACAAACAAAACAAAAAAAACAAAACAAAAAAAAAACAAACAAAACAAAACCCACCCCCAAACCCAAAACAAAAACAAACAAACAAACAAACAAACAAACAAACAACCCAAAAACAAAAACGCAGAAGTTGTTAAAGTGCTGTGGACAGAGCAGCTCGGAAATCTTCATCCTCTGTCTACTTTTGTTTTCATTGGCAGCTGTTACTGTTGTAAGTTTCTGAAAACAACCACTTTAGTTATATGACTTACAAGCCGTATTTTGATATTCGCTTGCCGTGTAACTGTGAACAAGGTCAGCAGTGTAGCGTATCACTAAAACCATACGACACTGACCAGTTCAGCCGGGGAATGTCCTCCAGGTCTACATGCTTAGGCTTACTACACGATCGTTCCTGTGTGATGCTGATTACCTCTTTTGATCTCTCTTTCTATAACTGGAAATGGAAATCGTTGGTGTTTTTTTGGGGGGTTTTTCATCAACGAGACGCGTTGTCAGTTTTTCCCCCCCCGTCTCATTCCCCCGCGTTAGGAGTATGCTGTGCATGGAGTTATTCAGTGTGTTACAAGAGATCGTCATCATATCATCATCATCATCATCATCATCATCAGTCGTCGTCGTCGTCGTCGTCGTCGTCATCATCAGCGTCGTCCTCCTCCTCAGCATCATCATCAACCCATCATTATCACAATCAATCAATCAATCAATCAATCAATCAATCAATCAATCAATCAATCAATCAATCATCATCATCATCATCATCAACAACAACGCTTCTATGGGGAATTATTTTGTAATTCCATCCACCGGGGTTTCAGGAACAGCTTGCAAAGTCCTCTTACAGGATGGGTTGGAGTTTTTGAGGTTTATCACCGCGAAGGATGAATTCAAAAATGGAGGCACTCGAAAAAGAATGTACAAATTTCGGACCAGTCCGGATTCGAACCCGGGACCTTCTAATCTCGAATCCGACGCTAAACCGGTCGAGCCATCCGCCCCCCCCCCCTTCCCCCCTTCCACCTCCCCCCTTCTTCTTACACACTCTCTATAACGTAGTGGAATGTTCGCAGCTGCTGCTCCAAGACGTGTCCCAAGAAGAGATTTTCAGAAACTGTTGGGCAGTTTCAATGATTACAGCGAGCACAGACGCATGTAATGTATAAGTCTCTGCAGCGAGCACGGCCGGAAAGCGTCAGAATTGTGGTAAGTAAAACCCATCGATGCCTCGGCTTTGTGCAGCATCGGTATCGGGTTCCTACCAGACAAGCAACACGTGACAAGAAAATCAAACACAACGGAATGGGGGGAGGGGGGGGGGTGTGAGCGGCTGTGTCAGCTGCGGCCAGCTGAGACAGATGCCGTTACAAGGTTTCCTGTACAGAAAATGAGATAGATCACCTATTGGCTGGACTGCTACGGACACATTTCGCTCGTTTATCATCATCAGCGTCAATGTTATGTAGTTGGGAAAGATTTAGTTTGCGGGTGTGTACAGTGATTTCCAGTGAACTGATGAGTACCAGAGCACCAACAGCAGTAAACGAAGTAGCAACTGTTATAGTGGTGGTGTATTGTGAGTGGACATGAGCGTAAATTTCAGAGTAGCATTTCACTGGCTGAACGGGCTGATTCTCACTCGTTTTTCTTGCCGTGTTGCAGCAGACATGCGAAGCCAACACCAGAGCCACAACCAGAGCCACAACCAGTGCCACAAGCAGTGCTACAACCAGTGCTACAACCAGTGCCACAACCAGTGCTACAACCAGAGCCACAGCCAGACTCACCACGACCACAGCAGGCCCCACAACGATCCCCTTACCGTGCTAACCCAAGTCCGAGGTCAGCACACTGGGAGAAACACTCACCGGACACTGGACAGACGGACACCTCTCATCCGAGTCTCTGTGGGTCCGGACTTCAGCCTGACCCTACTCCGGACACGCCCGCTCGGCCAGGCTTTCCTGCCTCTCGCCTGAACGCTGCCCCCTTCCGTCTGCCAGCACAGCATTGATCTGGTGGCATTGACAGACTGACCAGAGGACGAGGGGACAAGCAGCGGAAACGTGCAGTTAGTGTTGATTCACCGTGCCTGATACTCGTCCTTAGCTTCCATTGAATTTCGCCGTCTGTAGAGAGTCTGAATGCCTAATTACGTGGCTAGTTGGGTTCCAGCTGTGGCGGACTGCTTCAGGACTTCTGACCACAACGTTTGGTGGCTTGGTAATTGTTACTTGCGTTCTGCACAAAGTAGGGGGCGTTGAAGAGTTTTAAAAGATAGTGTGCAAACATATCCTTAGCTTTTAAAAAAGAACTCTGTTCTTTACCTAGAGGTTGTGGTAAAGGGCTTGTCGCAGGCACTGCTTTTGAAGACGGTATAGGGAACTTCAGTGTGTTCAACCTTTGTCACTTCTACAGAACTCCTCCGAAAAGTTCCAAAGTATTGACCTTAGGTTACTGGAGTAAGTTTCACTTCGGTTTATCTAACGCCGTTTCGGACTTCCACCAGAGTGAACCTGAAGACGTAGCGACCAACGCTGACTGCTGTTTCGAGGAATGACATAATTACAGACAGTACAATACATTAATAAGTGATGTCTGTCAACTAGGAAACTACAGTTGAAGATGTGTTGTGAAAGTTCAGGCTCCACCACTGACAACAGGAAAGAAGTTAGAAAAGTTAGAAGTATTTGCTTTCCGTCTTAGTGTATATACCGCAGACTGGTAAATCATCGGGGTGGCAGATCCGATAGTTTAGGTTGTCACACGGAGACAATCCTAACACGTCTGAGGCAGACAAAAGACACCACGACATCTCAGAGTCAGACTAGACCCCAGTTACAGCCGGTGTACGTGCCAGTCTGGAGAGTTGACAGCAACCCGACCAGCCTTCATTACCAAACCGAAGAGCCCTGTCTGTTCTCCAGTAGCTGTTTTTCTTCAGGGCTATTTTTCCGCCCAATAATGTTACGGCGGTGAACGTAATAAACGCGTCTAGCTAGGAGAGAGGGAGAGAGAGAGAGAGAGCGGCGGACAAAATGCACCTCGGTGAAGACATACGCCCACGGTGAGGTTGTGCAGCTGGTGTTCCTTGCCATAAATCAGGCGGACAGCAGCCGGCGTGAGATTTGAGAAGGAATTGATCATCATTGAGAAATCAGGGCCTCGGTGAAAGTAAGGCGTAAGCAGGAAGATATTGTTCGTTCGATGCACAGTTGAGGCTGCGTTGTGTGCAGAGAAAATGTCAGAGGGTGACAGGGGTTAGTTTTTAGGTCACAGAGTCAGCCGGCACTGTCCTTGTACAGTCTGCACGTGAATCGCGTGTTTTGTTGATCTTTGTTGGAAGAATGCTCCAGCTGTTTTGACCAAAGCGACTAGTCTATTAACTGCGTTTTGATTGTTACTAATTTACATTAATTCTTATGAAAAGTAAGACTGACTGGACACACGTATTTGTTTGGCACGTCTTCTATTGCTCATTCCAAGTAACCTTTTCGGCTTAAAGGTCAATATAAGAGGATCATGAAAACATCAAAAACGATTGGTTTCCACAGGGAGATGATCGTAACCTGCTGATCAAACAAAATGATGATTGACCTTCGTGATCACTGATCAAATTTCGTGGCTGTAATTTCCATTTTGTGTCATCGGTGAACATCTTCATCTTGACTGATTGCCGATTTTCGTGACAGTATCGGAAAGCGTCGTAAACCATTATCAGTCGTCGGTGCCTCAGCATTGTACGTGGATTAATGAGTCGAGTCTTGCAGTTCGAATACAGACCTCCGACAACATTGCCAGTTTTGTTTTGCTCCTCGAAGGGACAGCATATAGTGATCACTTTGTTTCTTTCACTTTCTTCTTGAAGGCAGGCAACAACCGTCTCTGTCAGAAAGTCAAGGGGAAAGGGTATGCTGATTCTTGCCGTAGACTGCAACAAAAGTTGATGTGTACTTCGGTAAGAACCATAAGTCATAGCGGTTGTCTTTCTGTTTGGATGACTGTTACACGGTTGTGATCACTGCTGGACAGTGCTGAAGTCTGGATGCACATCTTGGCTGGTGCCTTCCCCACGTTGTTACGTTGATCTACACAAACGGTTTTGTGTTTTGTTTGAAGTGACCTGTTGTTAAACGGCTGCCTGATATTGACCCGTTGTGCATGAAGGCTCTGCCCTCATTGCTGGATGCATCTGTTCAGGCGAGAGCCAAATGCGGAACGGACTAGGAAGGTGTATGACGGATCAGAGAGGAGTCTAAATATCCAGCGACTGTTCTACATAATCATCTTGACTATAATCACTTAGGTGCAGAATATTCTGTGGGTTCTGCGAAAGCCAGTGAATGTCCCCTGCTGTGGTATTGTCATCCCGAAGTACGATGCTGTTTCTCAGTGTTACGATACCTTGCACATGTGTCGTGAAGTGTGTTTAGTGCGATACAGCAAACGTGATTTGAGCAATTTCTGATCTTGGATACCGCTCTACTGTGGAGTACCGAAATCTACGACCATGGGTAACAAACTTTGTGCACCCCTTCTCAAGAAAAACTACAGAGGCCATGAAAGCCATCCTTGGAATATACGCAAGGACTCTCACCTTCTCAGGTGCGTTTGCTAAAATCCGGCTTCTCTCTCACACACTGTTTCTGTTTGTGTGTGTGTGTGTGTATGTGTGTGTGTGTGTGTGTGTGTGTGTGTGTGTGTGTGTGTGTGTGTGTGTGTGTGTGTGTGCGCGCGCGCGCGCGAGAGAGAGAGAGAGAGAGAGAGAGAGCGAACGAACTTTATTTTACAACGGAAAAGATTTGGCCGTACATTGGTCAGTTTTCAATCAGCCGTTGCTACACAAAAAAGGCACTACAAAATGACTAAAGAAAAGACTATAAAAGGTAGAAAACATAGACATGAGTAAAATTTGCAATATAAGAAAACACACACAAACGCGCGCGCGCGCGCGCACACACACACACACACACACACACACACACACACACACACATCATATATAGCATACACTTTTGCATACCCTGTCTAGAGGGTATAAAATGACGTATTAGAAGGCCATACATGTAAAAGTCATGAGATGGCCCTCGACGGAGAGGTGGAAGTAATCAAGCAATGCATATTGATGACCAAATATTGTATATACAGAGATCGATTCTTCATCATCCATGGCCAAGCTGTTTGGAAGTCTTAAATCACTCATAGTTGTTTGTAGGATGTACACGTACATATTTATTACCTTGGTCTGTCCATTTAAGAGAGAGAGAGAGAGAGAGAGAGAGAGAGTTTCAAAGACGATACCACAGGAAAAAGACCTTACAAACTGTGCAACGCGTAACAAGTTGCGCAACCCAACATCCCTGGGAGAGAAAAAAACTGCATCTTCGCGAGTCCATTCTCTAAGCGCCACTTCCATGGCCTGCATAGTGACTATCCGAGCATGTCTTCCAGTGCAGTTTTGCAAAATGCCCCAGCAGCCGTGCCTTCAAGCCGAGAAAACTAAATCAATTATCAAAATATCCTTCTGGTACCTTGGTATCTTGGGAACCCGGACCGTATTTTCTCTAATAACAACCCGCCTCTTTGCCTTGAAAATCGGGACGTAGTAACTGCCACTTTCTTAGGAAAACTGAAACTCGTGCTTTGCTGCCTAAAAGCTTGGGACACGACTGTCATGTTGTGCTTAGTTGTGTCTTTTTGCGGGCGGTGTTAGCATGAGGAACAGTTTGAATTTGACGGCTGGCGAATCATCAGTGAAGTCAGTGTGGACGAAGAATTCAAATACACGAGGCCTCAATATGCCTATATAATATTATTCCCTGTTAGCCTCAGGCATCATAGTCGCCCCTAAAAATGCTTCAATATAGAAACCAAAATTACCATGCACAGACCATTCAGGGGCACGTGCCTGACAGGAGTTTACAAAAAAAAAAAAAAAAAAGAAAAAAAAAGTGTGAATGTCTCCTTTCCGCTCAGGCCTCACTGGAGTAATGCTAGTCTGCTTTCTGTTTAGACCAGAAAACCACTTCACTGAAATCCACTGGCGTTACCTTTGCCTCTCTTGTGCGCAAATAAGTCCCAGTTTCACTCGCAGCTTGCCTCCCTTTGCAACCCCCCTAGCATGCACCTTGCCCTACAAAATACACAAATCACGCTTTTTGATGAGGACAAACATCACCACAAACTAGCACACTCGCCAAACAGGGTTCTTCAAATAAACACCAGACTTGACCCCACGGTCAGTTTGTGACCTTACGCCCAAGAAAATAGACCGGGGCGGTCGGTGGTCTAGTGGTTAAGAGACTTGTCACCAATGCGAGAGGTCAGGCGTTCGAGTCCCACTCGGGGCAAAGAATTTTTCCTTCTCGTATCATGATGTGGCACCGTTCATTCGGCCTATATTATTATTATTATTATTATTAAAGACTCAATCATAGTCTCGTCATACATTAGGGCTTTTTTTTCACTTTAATACAGGATGAGCACCTCCCACCTCCCACAGACGCTGCCTCTATAGGGATCAGTGGTCTTCCCAAAGTCTATTTCATAGATATGTAAACTTGTAATGTTGCCGTCGACCCCATGTAATGTCTAAGGCCTGCCTGAAATTTGAATTCGCCGCGGACTGCAAACCGCTACTGCAGATGGCTCCCGCCTCCTTCGTTGTACCTGAACCACCCGGCAAGCCCCAAGGCTAAAGCCCCGCCCCTTTATTTTGCCGTGTATTGACAAAACACAGTGCGTCCATGACGTCATTTTACGGACAGAGGTTTGATTTCAAGATGAAAGACTGACTCACTGCTTTTTTCCCCACGTTCCAGTCATATCGAAATACATGAGCTTCTCTCTTTGTAGTGTCATGTGCCATGTGCTGTACTCATTATGCCGCATCATGCGACTGGCTGAATTCTGGGGGCTCGCCACTTTTGACTGACAGGAGTGGAGTCGTCTATTGAGAGATAGCTGCGTATTTTGGCTCGTATCTTAGAATCGACGGCCCGAAAGTGGCTCTATTTTTGCACTACACGTCGTCATGACAACATGCTTCAGCCATCGTGTAGAGCCCAGGTCGGTCCCTGAGCCTAGATCATTTTAACACGTGTCCCATAAAAACAGTCGTTAATCCTACGGGAATCTCTTTTAGATTTGCTGTTAGTGGGCGGAACAGCACAAAAACAATACATCAGCAAGCGTGTTGGGCTTCATCTTGTCTACAATAATACGTGCCAGAGTAATATAAATAATCAAATGACCGAAAAGCCGTAAAATGGGAGAAGCTTGTCCAGGCAAGAATCGGTCCAAATCGGCCATTATCTCACAGAAAGCGTTCCGAGTTCTTTGGTCAGAGCGTGCAAGAGAGCCGGACAAACGCGAACAAACATAATCGGGCAAGTATACGATACGCACGTGTGCAAATAACCCGAATCAATTTTCCTGTTTTCCCAAGCCATGTCTCTTAAACACTCCAGTGTACAAAGAGGTATTGATTGGCGTCATCTGACTTTCGGCTCCGGCTGTTGGCAGCCCGTGGCCGGCGTGACTGAGATCGGCTAGTAACCATTGCTAGGCGACCTTGACCTTGACTCGATCGCCAGGTGAGGTCAGTAAACCTGTGACTGTGTCCGTACACCTGGGACTCAATTAATTTTATGCTGACGATGTGGGGAATTTTTGTGTTGTTCAGCTTAATACGACCGGCTCTACACGCCCATGCCGTCATAACTGTCTTCAGTACAATACATAATTATTACACGGGTGGGTGTTTGGGGGGTTAACGCCCTTTTCCACCACATACGGGTGATATCAAAGACGGGGCAACGCTGAAAAAGCCAGCACAAATATTTGGCCCCGGCCGGGATACGTACTCACGACCCGAGCATTAGAAGTCCAACGCTCTACCATTCGGCCATCCCGGCTCCCCGCACAGGCAGCATACAAGTAAACAGACTTCATCTGGCCCGTCACGTGCTTAGTTATCACAGGGCTGATTACCGTACCGTACCATATTGTTTTTATCACTGGTTTCTGAAGTGACGTACGCGTACTTTCTACATCTATATATATAACTTTTGGAACTTGAACCCATGCAAAAATCGCGTCAGTCTTTACTTGAAATCTTCATATCACTAAGAGCCACTTCAAGCCACTGTTACACAACCTGCAGTGGTCTCGGACCTAGCGGGAAGGTCCTTGCCTTGTGTGATAGTGGCTTGAAGTGGCTGCTACTGGTGTGCAGTGAATGTTTCTTTTTGACTAGTTTTATCGTTTCGTTTCGTTTATTTATTTATTCTTTAAGACCCTCTGGGGGCATGTGAAGAAGACGAAGAGAGAGAGAGAGAGAGAGAGAGAGAGAGAGAGAGAAGAAAAAGAAAGAAAGAAAAAAACCAAAACAAAACTATAAACAAAAACAAAAACCGAAAAGACCACAGCAACAGAAATAAAACACAATCAAACAAAGCAAAGCATGCGTAAGTAAAAAAGAAAACAAGACATTGACACAAAAAGAGTGCTAACATAGCAAACAGAAGAACAAATAAGAACACAAAACAAAAAATACAGACTCGGTTACAAGGAGCATTCCAAACAAACAGTATACACGGAATAAACCTACAAATCAATATATCGATCATATGGTAGGCAAGGAGTGGTCGGGCGTGGGTGTGGTGACAGGCCCCTTTCCCCCTCCCCACCTTCCTTCTCTTCCCCCTCCCCACCTTCCTTCTGTTCCCCCTCCCCTCCCCACCTTCCTTCTCTCTCCCCCTCCCCACCTTCCTTCTCTCTCCCCCTCCCCACCTTCCTTCTCTCTTCCCCCTCCCCACCTTCCTTCTCTCTCCCCCTCCCCACCTTCCTTTTCTCTCCCCCTCCCCACCTTCCTTCTCTCTCCCCCTCCCCACCTTCCTTCTCTCTTCCCCCTCCCCACCTTCCTTCTCTCTCCCCCTCCCCACCTTCCTTCTCTCTCCCCCTCCCCACCTTCCTTCTCTCTCCCCCTCCCCACCTTCCTTCTCTCTCCCCCTCCCCACCTTCCTTCTCTCTCCTCCTCCCCACCTTCCTTCTCTCTCCCCCTCCCCACCTTCCTTCTCTTCCCCACCCCTCCCCACCTTCCTTCTCTCTCCCCCTCCCCACCTTCCTTCTCTCTCCCCCTCCCCACCTTCCTTCTCTCTCCCCCTCCCCACCTTCCTTCTCTCTCCCCCTCCCCACCTTCCTTCTCTTCCCCACCCCTCCCTTTCCCCGGCCTTTCCGAAGGCTATAGTCGAATTTTGGACCGCAACAAATGTACATCTCAATAATATTTGTAACGTCTTTTGGAAAACACTGGCCAGATCAGTAGTCCTGTTGTCTCGAGAACGGATCAGTTGTGGTGGAGTTGTGTACGTGTATAAATAGTACATACTCAGAAGTCGAATAACCTGGGGGCGAATAATATTGTCCTAAACTTGTCAGTATGACTGTGCTTAATGCTAGCGTGTGTCATATCACTTCTAACAAGAGACAAACGTGCCATGATTGTGTCATGACCACCTACGTAATCGCTCTCTCTCTCTCTCTGTCTCTCTCTCTCTCTCTCTCTCTACTCGGCTCACCACTTAGCGACTAAATAAGCCACACTGACAGAATGCTTATCTCACTAATGTCACCCGACAAATGGGACATCAATTGCTAGGGAGAGAAAATTGTTGCCGGTTTCCCAGCTGGGTGCCAACAGACAGCGAAGATGGACGTGTGATTGGGATTGCCTCACAGCGATATTGCAGAATGTCAATCTACGCCGCCAGTATTAAGTTCCACACCTCGGTCTCTTTATTGATTGGTTGTTTATTCTTGGAATGAATAATTATGCAGCTTGGGTGCACTTGGAGCAGTTGGTATCTGGAGAAGCTGCCGGCTTGCAGTTTGGATTAAAAAAAAAAATAACAACAACAAAACAAAACAGAGCAAAACAAAGTTTAATCCCAGAACTAACAAGCAGCTAACAAGGGGAGGGAGTCAGTCATAATAGACGTGGCCTTAATGGACAAATCAACAGCTTTTGGGAAAAAGCAAAATCAGTATAAACTATACACAGCAGCAACAACAAAGTGTCTGCTTGTTTGGATTTCCGTCTGTTTCACAGAGTGGCTGAGTTGGTTGACTGCTGACCTTGGTGTGGTGCGCTTGACTGCGGAGTGCTTAAAGCTTCATTAAGTGAAAAAAAAAGCCCAAAAGCGTGTTTTCAGACCTTCTGCGGTTAATATCATTGGAACAATGAAAATGAATTTGCGTTTCTTTAACGAAATAACGAAATGTTAAAATCCAGTATCTGGGTTTGTTGTTGTTGTTGTTGTTTAGTGTTTTTGGAACTGTGATTCGTCTCTTTAGATTGATCCCAAAGACTAGAACCACTCACGCATGGAGATTCATCAGTGCGGAATGCCCATCTGTTTCGCCAGGTCTCCTCACCCGGCTTACGCTTGTTCATGGTTCATTATTGGTAGTTACGTAGCCCCGGCATGCGCACGTGCTCTCTACCATCTGTTGGCAGTGTTTGGAAATTCGATTTTTACCGCTGGAGCGGTGGCCGGGTCAATGTACCGACTGCACGTGCGCCGGTTTTCTCGAAATGGGTCAGTATCGAAGATGAAAAGGACACGGGTCCACTTTTCCTGTCTTACAGATAGACTCTGCCGAAAGCCTGATGCCAAAATAGACGCGTGCGAGCTCTTGGCTTCAACATGTACATTCAGTCTGCAAGTAGGCAGCTACTCCCGACATCAACTGCTCGAAGTGAACCCCAGTTCCATGTTGATCTCAAGTATAATCAATCACGAAAGAGGCCGAGGTGTTGAACTTTGCACGTGTCCCTTTGGCATCAGGCTTTCTGTGGCCCGTCGTTGCTAAGACATAGGCCAAAATGAACACTTCCCTTGCTCGGTCATACTGCCGGGGTACCAGTTTCAGTTTCAGTTTCTTTATTTCCAGAAACCCTATCAGGGGGTACAGGCATATATGTGTAAACATACATATATATGTATACATTCAGCAAGCTTAACATTCTAGTCTTTGCCTGGATCTCCAAGGGGAATTGTCCTAGTTCTCCATATATCATAGTACTTGGGGTGGATTTGTTTAATTTCAGGACAATTTTATAGAATCTCAGCTGTAATTTAGAGGCAAGCATGGTCATATTACCGGGCATTGTGAAGCGACACATTCCACGTCATTTAGCCTACTATTGAGAACTCGCGCCGCTTATGTACGCTAGAGAAGCTAATATGTACACGTATCCTGGGCGTGCTTAGTAGCACCCACCCCTCTCAACAGCTCATCTTAAAAGCGCTAATTTTTCACCATACGTAATTTTTTTCCGAGGGTTACCAAATTACATCAGAAGGCACCACTGTTAGGTAGAAACTTTCTGGGAGTAACCAACGAGCATAAGGCGCCACTATGGGTAGAAACTTCCCAAGTGTAGCCAAAAAGCATCACAAGCGCCACTATACTGAGGTGGAAACTTCTTGAGCGTTACCAGAGAACTTCAGAAGGCGCTACTTATAAGTAGAAATTCCCGAGGGTAACTAAGGAAATTTAGAAGGCGCCTTTGTGGGTACAAACTTCCCGAGGGTAACCTAAGAACATCACGAGGCGCCACAGCAGGTTAGAACTTCCCGAGGGTAACCGAAGAACATCACGATGCGCCACTGTATGTAGAAAATTCTCGAGGGTAACCAAAGAACATCGCTAGGCGCCACTATAGGTAGGAAATTCTCGACGGTAACCAAAGAACATCATAAGGTGCCACTATAAGTAGAAATTCCCAATGGTAACCACAAACAAACCACAAAACATCACTTGAAAACCGGAGAACATCATAAGCGTGCCACTGCAAGTAGAAATTCCCAATGGTAAAAAAAAAACCAAACAAACAACAAAACATCACTTGAAAAGCGGATGCCACTATGGGTAGAAACTTTCCGAGGGTACCTACGGCACATCATACGGTGCCACTTTAAGTAAAAATTTCCCGAGGGTAACCAAAGAACATCATAAGGCGCCACCCACAGCGAGTCTTCACACTACAGAGTGATGCCTGCAGTCAGGTAGTATGTTAGTCCTAGCGAAAAGACATCAGCAACAATCGGCAGCCCGCCTTCTGCTAAGGGCAACAGACAGGCTTGCAGGACGGCGCTGAACCCTCTGTAACCACCCAGTGTTGTGATCTCTCGGCTTTTGTTGGCGCAAGGTGTTCCGTTGTTGATCCCTCTGTCTCACCTGTCCCGAGGGTTGGGGGCTAGGGATGGAGGCTGGGGGTGGGGGCGGTCGGCCAAACCTCGCCCGTTACCTGGCGCTGTCTGTCTGCTAGCCCTCGCCTGTTGTTGATTGGATTAAAAGGTTGATGCGACCGGCGTGCGCCCTCTGTTTACCGACGTTCAGCTCGTGAAGTGGTGCTCGCCGAAAACGCGCTCTGAGCAAACCTTGGTGTCGACGGGAGGGCAAGACAGGGGGCCGCGGTGTCTCAGAGAGCACTGCCGGAAACTGCCCTTTCTCCTTGAAGCTGTTGTGAATTTTGAACAGACCCTCCTATCGAGCGAAGTAAATGAAAAATAAAAGAAGACAAAACGATCTGAAATAACTAGGCACCAACGGGAGGCCAAGAAAGGGGCCGCGGTGGCTCAAAGGGCAGCGCTGGAAGCTATATACCCTTTCTCCTTGGCGGTGTATTGAATTCTGAAGAGAACTTCATATCGAGCGTGCTTCGCAGCTGACTCAGCAATTCCTAGTTTGTGACTGCATATGCCAATCCAGTTTGCGATGTATATTGATACAGGCCGAATGACGTAATGTGTCTTAATTTAGACCTTATTATCCCTGAGACAATAAGATAATTTTCATTTTAATGAAGAACACGTAAAGAATTATTATTATTATTATTATTACTATTAAACAAAGAGTTTGTTATCATTTTAAAGAAATGCTTGGTGGCATTTTGGTCTCGTAGGTTTGTTGTTGATGTTGTTGAACTATTTTTTTCAAGTCGGTCAGTGAACGTCCAGTATGATGTCACTGAGGAAATCGTTGGTTTCGATAATACTGATGGGAAAAGGATGTGTGTGTGTGTGTGTGTGTGTGTGTGTGTGTGTGTGTGTGTGTGTGTGTGTGTGTGTGTGTGTGTGTGTGTGTGTGAGAGAGAGAGAGAGAGAGAGAGAGAATCACAATGACAATGACAATGACATTATTTTTCAAGAATGAAAGATTAGGTACAGGTCCTTTCTTGTCCTTGCTACATTCTGCTACACAAACTCTCTCTCTCTCATCTCAAACGGAATATCATCAAATTGATGGTAAAAAGAAAAACGTTAAGAAAGGTATTAGTGCAGGCCGACACATCATTGAGAGAGAGAGAGAGAGAGAGAGAGAGAGAGTTATTAGGTACGGTGATCACCCTTAAAGCTTCACTTTAAAGTGTAGGCGGCGCCAATCACACACACCGACCCTCGGCAATTTGGTCCTCCCATATCCTGTTTCCCGTGTTAACTGTGTCGTAGCCACACCACGCCAGTCGAGTACCATGCGTTACGGGTTTTCCCGTTGAAAAGTAATTACGTCTTAAAAAGCCTCTTACGCATAAAAACCCAGAAAAAAATTCTGCAAAAAGATGAGCACGATTCTTGCAAGCTCGTGCTCACGCATGCAAAGCCAAGCCATTTTCATGGAGGCTAAGAACCCTGTAGAACAAGACGTGGGACTGCTGGGGGTGCTTTGAATGCTTCGTGGGCAAAAAAAAAAAAAAAAACCCAAAAAACATCCCTATCCAGAATTGCCCAGGGCCCGTATGTAATTTTCGAGGTTAGGGCTTTTAGAGTCTAACCTCGAACTAAACTAGCTCTTGGGTTAAATTTTCTGTTGGTTTTTTGTTTTAAATCAAGAAGCGGGCCCATTCCAGCTAGATGCCTAAACCGTTATGGAAGGATTTTTCAGGCTTCCTTTCTTCGCTTCCTTTTTTTTAAATTTAAATTTGCTTTTGGGTTTCTTTTGTCCTAGTCTGGGTTAGGCCCGTAGCCGTGGGTTAAATTAACCTTGACTTTTACATACGGGCCCTGCCATCTAACGAAGCTAACTAGAGCCGTCCCAGCTTTCACCCGCAGCCCCGTCAGTGTCGCCTCGTATTCGCGTGCATCAGATATACGCCGTGACCTACAAACCACAATTATATTCACTCAGACGTTTGAAACATTTCACTATCGATCGATCCGTGACGGCCAGCAATGTTTTGTAGCGCACGGGAGTTCTGTCCAGCGGCCGGGCCACTGTATGCTACTGTGACGATGTACGTTTATATGTCGACGATTCAGTAAGCCGCGTAATGACTTCACGCAGCTGCCGGGCTGAATGATAGGAAGCCATCAAATCTATATGGTTTATGATACTGAATGTATCAAAAATAATGGGGAGGGGAGTGTGTCACGCGCGCGCGCGCGCGCACACACACACACACACACACACACACACACACACACACACACACACACACACACACACACACACACACACACACAAGCTGGAGAGAGAGAGAGAGAGGGGGGGGGGGGGCTCTTCACTCATGCCTTGGGGCAAAAATGGTGTTACTCTGTGCACTTGCTTGCTTTGGGACGAAAATGGTGTGCACAAGGAAACCATGCTTACGACCCAGACAGGGAAAAGACAAATAGTGCGACTGTCTGGCATTCACACAGAGACAAGTGGCATAGTCATACACCCAGACAATGGAGACGGACATACAAGCTAGCAGGCTGAAAAACAGGGAGGGAGAGAGCAAGCAAGCGGACAAACTGAGAAACCGAGCAAACTTGCACCGACCCCCCCCCCCCCCCCCCCGACCTCCCCCCCCCCCCGCCTCCCTCCTCCCCCCCCCCCAACCCCCCCCCCCCAAAACAAAAACAAAACAAAACAAAAACAACAACAAAATAAAATAATAAACAAACAAACAACAAACAAAATCAATCAATCAAACAAACAATAAAAAAAAACTAAACCAAAACAAAACAAAACAATACAAAAATGAAAAATAAACAACAACAACAACAACAAAACAACAAAGAAACAGGTTGTCCTTTTACATTGCCTCCCACACTCGCACTCACAAACACACAAATAAAAACAGCCATGCAGGCATATTCTCTTGCTAATTAAGGCCAAAGTAACATTATAAAAAAGTACAATCGAACTCTCTGTCTGTCTGTCTGTCTCTTTCTCTCGCACACACACACACACACACACACACACACACACACACACACACACACACACACACACACACACACACACACACACACACACACGCACGCACGCACGCACGCACGCACGCACCAGACGTATTTTATTCAGATTTATAAAACAAAGAGAGAGAGAGAGAGAGAGAGATTCGACAGACGGGGGCACTGGCAAACAAACAAACAAACAAAAAAACAAAACTTACTAGGTTTGGCCTATTCCTTTTTCCTAAAAAAAAAAAAGGAAAAAGATGTATATAAAACGACATGTGTTACTGTGACTTGCAGACTGTGGGCGGACGTGTTCCGGGTGCATGGAGTGGGGGACTATATGCGCTGGGAGAGAGTGTCCGACGACGTAGTGCCAGTCAACATCACGTGTATAGAGGACACGCCCAACACCGTGTTCCAGATCACCGCCTACAACAGACAAGTGGAGAAGATCTTCGACGTCAAGATCACCCAGCCTGGTGAGTCGTAAATAATAATAATAATAATATTAATAATAATAATAATAATATAACATTCTTATATAGCGCAGTATCCCCACAAGGTGAGCTCAAGGCACAATTCCCGTCTAAACTAATAAGAGTCTGCAACATATACTGACATAACACACACACACACACACACACACACACACACACACACACACACACACACACACACACACGCACGCACGCACGCACGCACGCACGCACGCACCTGCCATTTACCTAGGGACTTTAGTCGAGAGGAATTCTGTTGGTGATAGAGTCTTGCTAATAAAATAGATTCGCCATATTTTTAGAGCCTAAAGCCTGCTCTTAACTGGGCACAGCGCGCGAAACACATGTGCACATCACAGTCGTTGCGCTCGGCGTGTCTACTAACTACAAAACTGAACACAGCTGTGCTCACTGACAAACCGATTGAAGATGCACTGTCCGCGTTGTTTGTGCCTCGAGTGACGTAGTACAGCCAATCAGAGTCTGTTGTGGAAACCACAGTCACAGTCGTGGCTATTTGAAATCCAGTGCTATAATGTTGTGATGACGCCACAGCGGCGGAAACCCCCCAAATCACAACTGTGTCACAACTGTGGACAGCACTGTGGCGCTCCGCAGTGCCCATTTAAGAGCCGGCTTAACATTGGGTGAATTATAACTGCCAGCCTGCCTTTCACGTCGTCAGGATAAACAAATCCACGAGAATGATACCACCCCCATCTATCTAACCCGGCATTGCCACTTGGGCGTCACGGCCAACAGGACCTTGTAAGGAATTGTATGTCTACATGTGTAGTAGGACGTGCATCTTAGCACTCTTTCAATTTTGTAGCACGGTGAACGTGACGGTCATGTCTCCGCACTTCAAAGATGGGAGCATACGAGTAGCATACTCCGCAAGAAAATTTTGCGTCCACGACTATTGATTACGGATAAAATTCCCTCGCCTTCATATCACACGAGAACCTATCACAGTCATACTCCTCGTTAAGTCAGTCGCCAGCCTTGCCAGCCGGAAGATATATAACAAGTAGGAGTTCGGCCCCTTTGTGTGATGGACAAGGGATGGGTATTGACACTGGGAGAGCGAGGATGGGGGGAGGGGGGGGGGCAACATTTGAACAAACGGTCAAGCCCAGAGCCGACCATTGATCGAACAAACTGCGAAGCCGGGCTCTCGACAGGAGAAAGCAAATTGATGAGAAGAGAATCGCTTGGTCGGCATTTTAGACGCACGGTCAGGACTGACTAGATGCGTTTTAGTTTTAGCTTTCTAGCGAATTTATGTCGACGAGGCATTTTGGTAAGTCGAGTTTTGTACACCACGTTTTCACTTTTTTGTACTGGTTGGTGGTTTTACATTTTGTGTGTGTGTTTTTGTGTGTGTGTGTGGGGGGTTTTTGTTTTTTTTACCCCATAGGGGTGATATCAAAGACGTGGCAAGGAGGAAAATGCCAGCACAAATGTTTGGCTCCCACCCGGGACTCGAACCCACGACCCGTACATTGACAAATCAAGTCAAGTCAATTTATTCATGAAAACCCACCGGGGGCTGTATTGATGTAAACATGCGTGTTAATGGCATGATCGTACGTGGCAATACAAGAATTCTCCTGAATTTATATATTCGCGTCAGTCGACAGCTTCTATGCTTTTAAAAACAGTCACATTGACGAATACTTTTAATACTCTCCAACAGTCAAGCAAGGTTTCAACCACCTCCTTTTTTTTATTTTATTTAAACATGGTTTTTATTTTGCTGGTCAGTTTGCACAAACAAACTCAGGCGGTGGCAAAAGGCCAGAAGCCTATTACCACCTCCTTCACACGAGGAGATAGGTTTGGTTCCTGGAAACAGCCTCAAACAGGTATTTGCCTGTTGGGACATTACCTTTGGTACACCCCTCGTAACAGCTTCTTTGCCCTGTTCAGTGCAGGCTTTCTACCTACTTGTGGTAGCGATGTCTCAAGCAGTATATGCATTGCTACATACATGTAATTACGATCAGAGAGTCCCATGTGAGACCTTGTTGGAACCCGCACCAAGTGAGACTCACCCTCCCTCGCGCATTCTGTTTCTGGTCCATCTTCACAGGCGGAAGGGGATGGAAGCCGGGCCTAATTATTTTTAGGGGGCCGGAAGTTAATAGAGTTATTCCCCTTTTCCGCTGGGTATTGACTCCTCAAAAGCTTCAGCCCAAAGAGGATTGATCAAAGACCCCGTAGACCCAAAGTTTCGTGCGCTGTTAGCTCCTGGCTTTTGCTAAGAAAGATGAAAAGTGAGATCAAGCTGGCGGCAAAAGCTCAGCGATGCCGGGATACCATGATGAATGATACAGACACACTCTCCTATCGTTTGGTCGTCTGTCAACGCGTGACGTCAGTCTAACCCAAGGGGCGCTTTAGAAATATACACACGCTCCGGGTAGTGAAACCAAAGACTATGCTGTAGCGGATTTGAGGGGGGAAGTCACTCTGATTGTATGGATCCGTCATGCGCCTGACCTCACTCAAATGTTGACCCAATTCTAGTTTGTTTCTTCCATGTGGGTGATTTCACTCGAATTGTGACATAACTCGAGTAGAATCCATCATGTGCATGACCTCATTCAGTGGTGACCTCTCTCTAGTCATATTTACCATCGAATTGTGATCAGATCGGTTTGCATGTGCCGCGTGCATGACCTCATTCAAATGTTGACCTCAGTCTAGGTATATCTACCTTGTGGTAGATCTCACTCAAATTGTGACCTAGCTCGAGCTGTATCTACCGTGTGCACGATCTCACTCACTCAAACTGTGACGTAACTGCAGTCATTTGGTAAAGGGGGTCTAACAAGCGCTTAAACCCTTTCATCGAATAACAGTTAAGTTGTTTTCTGCCACGTGCGTGACCTCACTTCAGTCATGCCTGACGTCTGAAAGACAGCGATTTCGGCTTGATCGCACGATCGCGCAACCTCTGCTGCTTTGTGGCCCAACACTTCCATTCAGCCGTGAGTTGGCACGGGGCAGTTGGAGCTATACTCCACAGCTCAACTTTAGCGTCACCGTCTATTCCTGGTGAAGGATTGATCTTGAAGCTCGAATTCGTTTTTCGATCGCACACTTGATATCCCCGTCCATTAGGCAGCGGAGGGACGAAACGAGCCCCCTTGTCTGGCTCTCCAGCACCACTAGCACCGGCAGCTATGTCGTTGTGCCCGTCGGCGGCGGGGGCCGGTGTAGAGTGGTCGCTGTAGGCATACCATGACCAACTTTTCCTTTGCCCGAAGGGTGGAAAATTGTAGTGGGGGTTGAGGATGGGGACACTGGTGGTGGTTTTGGAGTAGTGGTGGTGCTGGAGATGGGGGTTTAGAAGAGGCGGAGAGCGTAGTCGAAGAGAGATGGATGAGATGTCAGGACTAAGTGACCGGCTAAACGCAGGAAAGGGTCAGCCTGTCTGACCGGCTTGTCACGTGATGCCCCAACTGCAGTCTGCTGCCTTCGGCAATGGCCAAAGTTCTCGATGCTCCAGTGCGGGGCAGACTTGTAATGGCTGGTATGGGACATTATTCACAATATTTGTCGACATCACTATAGTTCCCAACAAACCTCCCCGCTATATAGCGTCTCGTTCGATATCGATGTCTCGGTTGTTTCGGCAAAAGCTGAACTCGTCATCTGCCCCTAATGTAATAGAATATCCTCCCTTTTGCAGTCCTGCTCTTTCGATTTTTTTTTTGAGTCACTGTATTGTTGCGTGCTGCTTGCAGCGAGAAAAATGTAGTTCACAGGTTTGGATATTTTTAGGATAGGTCAGAATATCCATCAGTGTCAGGGATGTGTCAAAGTTTCATACGACGTCCAAGGACAAAATCTGTGGCGATAACCCTATGCAGGAAACAGTGACCGCTAAACAAAAGGAAGGAACAAGCTCAGTTTCATCTGTTTTGGTTTCTTTTCCCATCGTCGTAGGTAGCCTACCTACTGGCAACAGGACATTAAGCAGTTTAGACATGTAATGTACGATTTGGGGCGGTACATCTTTTAATTGAGAGGTCCAGCTTCCTGTAAGAACATACACGTGGTTTGGTTTAGCTGTGGTTTTTACCTTCCTGTTCTGCCAAATGGACAAAGGGCGTAAATGTTTGTCAAAGCCCATGGCGCTTTGGTCTTTGTACCAAAAGACGGTAGATCTAGGTTCTTAAAGATCTGCAATCTCAGCAAAAAGCCGCAAACATTGTGTTTCTTAAAACTGCGATTCCTTCGACTGTGCATAACCCAGGCAACTCTGTCACAGTTGCAGAGTTTTCAGCGCTTCAGGGACCCTCAGAAAATCAGAGCACGAATTTGCCGTGACATTATTTGGCTTTTGGTCAGTGAGCGAGACACATCGCTACAGTGTCTAGCGGATGCTGAGTGCTGCACGATCTTTCTCGCTCAGTGTCAAAACGCAAACTGAGCTGTGAAATCAGGCTGCCCTTGGCTTTTATTGGGGTTTCAGGCACGCTGAAAACTCTGCAACTGTGACAGAGTTGACTGTGCTTGCACGGTCGACTCTAAAATGTTTTCACACTTCGGAAAGCTTTTTGTTGGGAGCTTAGATCTTTAAGGTCTTACAGCAGACGATTGTGTGTGTGTATGTGTGTGTTGACAGGCACCATCATCTGCCCGGCCACGGAGTGTTTCGTTCACTGGCGAGACCCAGTCACCAGCCGGGAGTGGGGCCTCAACTTCTCCACTCCCACTGACGCACGCCGCTTTCGGGACTGCTGTTCGGTAAGTAGCCGCTGTTAGATTGGCACGCGCACTGATGTCATCGTCCGTCGATCTTATCACTCCCATCACCGAACCACGCCCTCTTTGTTGTCCACCAGCACAATATTCCACAACACACGTTGACACCTCACCAAATACGTCCAGCTGTCTCTTATCATCCCACCTTTAAAAAAAATTCATGAAATCCGTGGACAGTTTCCGGATTTCAAGAAGTCCTCGAGTGAAACGGTATTTTCAGGAAACCGAGTAACATTTCACTGTAATTCACTGGAACACGTACCACCCTGGCAGTAATCTCCTGAACAAGTAGGATGCATTCCTTTTCAGGTTGTTCTTCGTTTCAGCTTTACTTTGTTGCTCCCTGCTGCACCCATTTGGGTCTTTGTTTTACCTAGTTGTAATTGTTATTTGTTTTCTACGCTTTTTTGTAATCGGGAGTTCGAGAAATTAGCATGAAGGTGCAGCGTCTCCTGCATGTCCTAGGTTTATATTGCCCCGTAGATCAGTTTGCATCCTTTGTCCAACGTTACATTTTTGTTTTTTTCACGTAGTGCAGACACACTTGGCCGCGAATTAGTCTTTGTGGCTTGCGCGGCGTTAAAGCCTCAAAAACTCACTCACTCACTCACTCACCTATTTGGGTGTGTCTCGGACAGAAGATTTCCAATCGTGTTTTCCCGACAGCTTGCTACAAACGCTGCTGAGTATACGAACTAACTCAACCACACCCTGCAGCCTGGCCCTATCCAGTCCAATCCTTTCTTGTGCAAATTCTTTGGGCTGTTCGACCTTGTCTGTCCTCTAGCACCTGTCTCGCCTTCGATAGTGTACTCCCGATTTACATTCGACAGTGTGACCCAGGCGGAGCAAAAGAAAAAGCTATTAGATTTGGCTGCGATAGACTCTTCTCATAGATCTGGACGACGAGCGTACAGACTTGAAGGAATTCAATTACATGCTCGGCAAGGAAAGTAAAGGGCACCGTCGTCTTTTTTATTCTCTCTCCAAGATTTATGTGTTTTGTTTTGTTCTTTTAACCAAAGAGCTGTGTGGTTCATCGGTGAGGACCAGCATCCCTTAATAACAAAACAACAACAACAACAACAACAACAAAACAACCAAAAACAAAAAACACCAAAAAAAACCAAAAAAACCTCCAACAACCTCGGACTGAATTTTACAAAACAAGACACGATGTCCGCCCAGTACACGGTAAAAACTGACATAGAAAGACAAGACAAGACACGGCAATACACGACAACAGACAATACACTGCCAGACAAAACTTGGCCAGACAAAACGTGACAAGACTTGGATCAAGACATAATGTGACAAGACAAGAGACGATCAGACAAGACGTTGCACGACAGGACACGGCAGGACAAGCCGTTGCACGACAGGACACGGCAAGGCAAGACAATTAAGAGGCGGCGAGACAAGACATGACAAGACAAAACACGGCAAAACAAGACAAGACACAGAAAGACAACACACAGCAAGACAACACACAGCAAGGCCAGACGTGGCAATACAACAGACGGCAAGGCAACACACAAGACAAGACACAGCAAGACCAGACGTGGCAAAACAAGACAGCAAGATCAGACGCGGCAAGACATGATGTGGCAAGCCAAGACAAGACAAAAACAAGACGAGGCAAGACAAGACGTGACAAGCCTGAGATAAGACACGGCCAAATGAAGCTCAGCAAAACACGACACAGCATTTCAATAAGTGACTAGACAAGACACGACAGTTCAAGACACGGCAAAATAAGACACAAAAATATGAGACATGACAAAAGAAGATGTGACAATGCAAGACGCGGCAAGACAAAGACACGGCATGGCAATAATTGGCTAGACAAGACACGACAATACAAGACACGGTAATACGAGACACGGCAAAAAGGTGACGTGAAAATACAAGACGCGGAAAGACAAAGACACGGCATGGCAATAATTGGCTAGACAAGACACGACAATACAAGACACGGTAATACGAGACACGGCAAAAAGAAGACGTGAAAATACAAGACGCGGCAAGACAAAGACACGGCATGGCAATAATTGGCTAGATAAGGCACGGCAATACAAGACACGGTAATACGAGACACGACAGAAAGAAGACGTGAAAATACAAGACGCGGCAAGACAAAGACACGACATCGCAATAAATGACTAGACAAAACACGACAGTTCAAGACACGGCAAAACAAGACACAATACAAGACATAACAAAAGAGGGCGTGACAATAAAAGACACGGCATGGCAATAATTGGCTAGACAAGACACGTCAATACAAGACACGGCAAAAAGAAGACGTGACAAGACAAGACGCCCCGAAACAATCACGATACTGCCCAATCACCGCGGAAAGCACCACTCACAGAGGACCATATTGACCAAACAGACAAGGGACCGGAGCTGTAGGAGCACCATTAGACGGTTCCTGCAAGGGAACATGCACGCGCATTTCTCGTAATTGCTGGCTGTCTTTCTGCCCTCGGGCGCTGGCTGGGCCCTCTGATTACCCTCGGCCGGCCATGTCTCTTACCGTTTTTGGCAAGGAGAGAGTGCGCTTGCAGCATGCCCACTGATTCCGTCACTGCCCCGAGATTCTATTAGACGGTCGCCAGTCTGAAGAGGAACAAAATTACCCGGCTAGAAAGGTATTTGTGATAGGGGAAGCGGCCTGCCCCAACGAGTCTCAACTTTTTGGATGAGAATCGTGAGCTGGGTCAGGGGCGCTCGATGGTTTTGCGTTTCGGGATGCGGCCGTCTTGCGGAATAACAGGGCAGTGTCTGTCTGTGTTTGATCACGTGGAGGTGTTCTTTGGGGTGATTCAGCCTCTGGCGTTACACGTCAGTTGCCGCTGCTGAACGTCCTGAGGTAACAAGATACACAGACGGCCTACTGCAATTTCGTTGCAATCTAAAAAGGACCCGGTGCTCTTACATGAGTCGATCTTCGTTTTGGTGGTCTGTCACCTGCACCTGTACTAATTTCAATTCAGCTTACTCTCAAGTCCTGCAGTCTCGGGAATTTATCTATTTTTGTACGAAAGTGAACAAACTGTGGGATGGAATTTTCCGATTTAACATAAATTTGGTAAACTGTTATGTCTGTCATGTCCTGCCTGTGTAGTTCAAGCATTCGTTTGCTACTATTGCCAATATCATCCGGTCCGCCATATGTCTTTACACCGTATGTAAACTGTGTTCTCACTGTACTTTGTCAATGTCATTGTTGTTCGTTCGTCTGTGTAAAAATGCCCCCCAAAATACGGAAAAAAATGGTAAACTGGAACATACAGACCGATTTGGTAACACATTTTTGAGAGGTGTGTGTTGAGGTGGGGGGGGGGGGCGGAGAGGGGGGAGGGGGTTACGTGTTCATGTCAAAAACGTACATTTGCGAAATCATGACAGACAGGCCTATACTGATAAACCTGTGTTGGACTTTTGCCCAATTCAAAATTGTCGGCACAGTGAACTTTCACTTGGCGATGCTTGAGAACAGTGAGACCACAGGCACGTGTACCCTAAAAAAATTATTCCAATATAGTGTGATGATCCATAGACTTAACGCTTACCGACACTGCGACTTGCCTCGGGGCGGGAGGGAGGGACGGGGAAGGGGGGGGGGGAGGAGGAGGAAGGTTTTTGCCTACAGCCTCTGAGACTTATCCTCAGGAAACAGACCGATTTTTACTTGCAGCGGCTGAGGTTTGTCTGGTGGAGAAAATGAAGAAAACATCTGTGGTTCCGATGCTCAAAACGAAGGTCACATTTGCGAACGGGTAAGTGCAGCCTAGCAACTGTGACCGCCGGCCTGGTGCAGACGACATCTCATCCATCTTCCTTGTCACGTGGGGGACATCGAGTTCCATCGCGCACGAGCTGCCACCAGAGCGAGGCTGGGCCCTTTGGGCAAGATGGCAGCGAGTGGCGATGAAATGAAAAGTAATTACGGACAGCTTCTGACCTGGTCCAACGACCGTTTAGGGGGTTGTCGGGGAAAATCTGCCGACTGTGCAGTCTGGCTGTTCCGAGTACCAAAAGGTTATGAGAACTTTCAACTTGTGGTTCTGGACTAGATTCCGCAGTTTCTTTCTCGTCAGGGGAGCCGGCATCGCCGAATGGTAGAGCGTTGCGTTTTCAATGCTCGGGTCATGAGTTCGAATCCCGGCTGTTGCCAAATTATCTATTTGAGCTGGCCTTTTTCTCGTTGCCCCGTCTTTGATATCACCCATACGTGGTGGAAAAAGGACGTTAAACTCCCAAACACCCACCCACCCACCTCAGTCCTCTCGATGTCAAGGGGCGCGTGTCGCGTGTCGCCTTTGTATTTGTGTGTTCACCAGTACATTTGTATCCAGAAATCGTGTGTATTTAGCTGACGATCGATACGGATCATCACGATCGTAAATTTTGCTCCGTAAGGTTACGGCGATGGGCCTGATGAGAACACTGTTTGATTTTGAAATCATTGCCACAAATTACACATCAAGTTTTAAATCGTATTTACGTTTTTCACGCCAGGTCTTGCCTAGTTTTACGACTTCTGTGGTCGAATGCCATCACACTTCCCCTTGGAACACACACACACACACACACACACACACACACACACACACACACACACACACACACACATCATCTGCTGTTCACACCACCACGACAACCACAACCACCACCATCGTCCCAATGTACTCTTCAGTTGTTTTCTCGACCTCCTTTTTTACCTGCCAATTCCTCTTGACGCCTTGCTTGACGTGATCTCATGACGTGTGAAGTGAGGGGTTAAGGTAGGGGTGGGGGAAGGGTTGAAGCAATTGATTCTCTCGCCTCCCCTCGTCAGTCAATGAGCGAGAGCGTCTCCACTGCCAATCATGCGAACTCGTCAGTGGCATTGTCAGTCTGAACGGGCCGGTGAATGTCCTAATCTCTTGTCCCTTGGGGGCCGTGACAAGGTCAGAATTAGGGGAATGAACGAGTGGCCGTGGGTGAACAACATTCTCTCTCTAACACTTTTTGTGTTGTCGTTGAACTCTTTAATGCCCATGCAAAAAAAAAAAAGAAAAAAAAAAAAAGAGCCCTTTTACTTGAAATCTTCCGATCACTAGAAGCCAGTTGAAGCCACTATTACGAATTCTGCAGCGGTCTCGCACCTAGCGGGAAGGCCCGCGCCTGGAGTGACAGTGACTTCGAGTGGCTCCTACTGGTGTGCAGTGGCTTGTTCTTTTTAACGAGTGTTATAGCGGGCAGGATGCGGTCGGGGTCGAAGTCTTAAGAGTTAAAGACTCACATTTTTTTTTACTACTTTATTATCCCTTTCGGGAAATTCGGGCTGCTTCCCCCGGGGGGAAGCGCGTCGCCGCGGTGCAGCGCCACCCAATACCTATCCTACCTTTTTTACAATTTTGCTGGGGAAGGAAAGCCGGATAACCCGGAGGGAAACCCCGATGAGCAGCCCGGTAGCCAGGAAAAACCGGTATCACATATCACAAGCTCGGCCTGGGCTCGAACCCACGCTTCATCGCCAGGACATCGGTGACGGCCGTTCAGTAGCGCAGCGGCTAAATCCGATGCACTGCCTATTAGACCACCGCTCACCCCACCGCTTGTGTTTCTAGCACAAGGTAGTGGTTCACAGTTAGGGCATAGTCAGAAACACCACTTTTCATTTTTATGTTAACTCTTAACATATTTTACTCATTTTTAAAGGGGCTGTCACTAGATTATTGAGTCAACACAGTGTCAAAAACATTTAAATCATATTAGCTACTGTTGCACGTGTGAGTTTCGTGTAGGGTCTTTAAGACATAGCAGAGCAAATTTTGTCATTATCTTGCTTTTCTAGCTTCATAAAACAACCCTGCACAATCTGCACAAATCCAGATGGGACCATGTTCATTCCGTTATAGAAAACTCGATCTACGTGATTCGTTACTCTGACAAAAAAGGAAAATGCATTTATAAACGTGCTACTGCGAGGCATTTCGATCTTTAAACATCTTCATTATTTTATTTTTTTCTTTTTCTTTTCTTCTCGACAAGTTTCATCGTTTGCGCGATCTCCACCTCATATCTTCCCGCACTCTCTCATTATCAGGGCGGCCCAGAGTTCGTTCAGTGAGCTCACTGCTTGATTTACGTGAAAAATCCCGATATCTGTGGGAAAGGCCAGATGCCCGGAGATGCACAAAAACTGATGACGTAAAGCTCGTAAGTCACACGTGTGGCACCGCCCTAATACACAAACCCCCATATGTCTGCCGGCTCGTCAAACACGATTTTTTGTGCCTGCTATGGGATTCCCTGGACATGTGTTTGCGCTGCCCACGCGGGGGAAGCTGAGTGTCACATAATCTAATAGGTGGTCCTCTTGGGATTTCAGCGGAGCCTGTACTTCCACTGCCTCGGTCTCCCCCTCCCTTCCAGTCGCTCCCTCGTTGCTCCGTACGCTCCTCACACACACACACACACACACACACACACACACACACACACACACACACACACACACACACACACACACGCGCGCGCGCGCGCACGCACGCACGCACGCACACACACTCTCCTATTACCCCTCCCTCACCTCGCACTCATCTTTTTTCTTTTCCTTTTCCCCCAAGCTTGGCCAGAGGGGGCGTTCTTCTCCAAAACGCAGAAGATCTGATCCTGTTTACCTATGTACTTGTCACCTTGGATTGACACAGTTACAAGGCTGATAACAAATCAATATATGTCAGTGGCAAATGTTTTTTTAAAAGCGCTGTCCATGGCGAGTTCCAGAAAGCACTGTCCATGGCCATTTGTGACAGCACTGTCCATGGCGAGTTCCAGAAAGCACTGTCCATGGCCATTTGTGACAGCACTGTCCATGGCGAGTTCCAGAAAGCACTGTCCATGGCCATTTGTGACAGCACTGTCCATGGCCACTTCCAGATAGCACTGTCCATGGCCATTTGCGACAGCATTGTCCATGGCCACTTCCAGACAGCACTGTCCATGGCCATTTGTGACAGCACTGTCCAAGATCACTTCCAGACAGCACTGTCCGTGGCCATTTGTGACCGCACTGTCCATGGTTACTTCCAGACAGCACTGTCCATGGCCATTTGTGACAGCACTGTCCAAGACCACTTCCAGACAGCACTGTCCATGGCCATTTGTGACAGCACTGTCCAAGGCCACTTCCCGACAGCACTGTCCATGGCCATTTGTGACAGCACTGTCCATGGCCACTTCCAGACAGCACTGTCCATGGCCACTTCCACACTGTCGATGGTCATTTGTGGCAGCACTGTCCATGGCTACTTCCAGAGAGCACTGTCCATGGCCACTTCCAGACAGCACTGTCCATGGCCACTTCCAGACAACACTGTCCTTGGCCACTTCCAGACAGCACTGTCCATGGCCACTTCCAGACAACACTGTCCTTGGCCACTTCCAGACAGCACTGTCCATGGCCACTTCCAGACAACACTGTCCATGGCCACTTCCAGACAACACTGTCCATGGCCACTTCCAGACAACACTGTCCATGGCCACTTCCAGACAACACTGTCCATGGCCACTTCCAGACAACACTGTCCATGGCCACTTCCAGACAACACTGTCCATGGCCACTTCCAGACAACACTGTCCATGGCCACTTCCAGAGAACACCATCCAGTGCGCCCTTGTATCAGTGAAGGACGAGTTTACTTGGCCACGTCCTTGCCATTTCCAAAAAGTGTCGGTTTCATTTTAGTTTGATCATTATTGAAGTGATCGTTTGGGAAAAACATGACCTGCAGTCGACTTCTCAACAAGGTCTTTCAAACAAACAAAAACAACCAACAAAAAAACCCACAACAAACAATCATCAACACAACACCAACAACACCAATAATAACAATAAGCCACAATTTTAGTCAACACGCTTTTGACAGATCGGCAACAAGCTACTGCATTCAAGAGAAGGATACGGCACAGCTTGTGGACCCGAACAACGTTTGCCAGGGTCCCCAGATAGGTCAATGTCTGGCATTTTCAGCGCATACCTAAGAAGTGTAAAATTCTCCATCGGGCAATCTGTCAATGGCGGACACAGGCTGAAATTTTCATGACTTTCGCACCAAGACTTCCGTTTTCATCACAAGCACATCGCTCAATTTTTTCGTCTGCTCGTGCCGTCGTTCTCGCGCGCGCGCGCGCGCGCGCGCGTGTGTGTGTGTGTGTGTGTGTGTGTGTGTGTGTGTGTGTGTGTGTGTGTGTGTGTGTGTGTGTTGTTTTACAGAGGCTTCAGTGAAGAGGGGGGGGGGGGGGGGAAGGGGCAGTTAAGGCTATTCAGAGATCCATTTTCAGACGTTTTCAAATGTCCTTTTATTAAAAATCAACAACAACAACAACAACAAAAACGTGAAAGTCAATAAAAACAGCAAGGTAGCCTCAAATCAACGGCTCAGAAGACAACATACCCCCCCTTTCTGATACACCCTCGGCCACCCCACCCCCTTCCCCATCTCACCCACTGACACACACGCAGAGAGAGAGAGAGAGAGAGAGAAAGAGAGAGCTGGTGGTGATGGGGCGACAGGGAGGGAGGAGGGGGGTGGGGTGGTGGGGGAGGCCGGGTCGTTGGCTGGAAAGTGATGGAGTTTAAGGGCACGCCATCGGCAGGCTGCAGACGTCGCTACTTGGGGCCAATTAGACACGGGGGGAGCCGGGGCAGGAACAAAGCCAACAGCCATGGCGGGCCATTCTCCCATACGCTGATATTCAGAGCTGCAGGAGACGGAAAAACCGTCGTGGATAAAATGGATGCCAACGCTGAGAGTTAAAATGAAACTGCAAGGGACGGCAAACGGTTTGCTTGTACATTGGAAAACTAGTTTCGGGCAGTTTCGAGAAACTTCGATATGTTGGTGTGAAGCGGCAACACCAGCAACATCATCATCATCAGCAGCAGCAGCCGTAGCAACATCATCGTCATCGTCATCATCATCATCATCAGCAGCAGCAGCACCGCCTCCAACATCAGCAGCAGCAGCAGCAGTAGCAACATCATCATCATCAGCAGCAGCGCCGCCACCACCACCACCACCACCATCATCATCATCGCATTATCATCATCATCATCAGCAGCAGCAGCAGCAGCAGCAGCAGCAGCAGCAACAACAACAACAACAACAACAACAACAACAACAACAACAACGTAGTAATAACATGAACTGTCAGCATTTGTACGAGGAGCAAGCGAAATTCAATGTTTTCCCAAGAGAGAGAGAGAGAGAGAGGTTCGGATTGTTTATTGCATAGGCAGTATTCTGTCCGTTCACATGGGGATAGGGGACGGAGTGAACAACAATGATGCATGACAAGAGAAGCGTTATAATTAAATTAGCATGGACATTGTAAAACATGACGTGGATCCTAAGAGAGAGAGAGAGAGAGAGAGAGAGAGAGAGCTGCACAGTGTAGCGCATCCGATACTGAAAAAAAAAAAGAAGGAAAAGAAAACACATGATCGATTACATTAACCCTTTTGATGGCAAGTGTCAAGGCGCAGACTGGAAACAAGATAAAAAATGTTCAGGTCAATAAACTGCACGGTGGGTAGTGCAGACGACCATTTTTTATCGTGCCTGGGAGCGGGCCATCTTGTCTCTATGGGCACGGCGCTGACAGGCAAAATGGCTTCCCTAACGCAAGTGGGTGGCCACCAGAGTTATTTCCCTTCTCGATCTAGTTGGCATTTGTCAAGAAAGTTGGACGAACCGACCCCCTGGAATTCGAATGCCGTTTGGCAAAGAGATTAAAAGTGTTACGAATTTGTAGGCTGCGCCTTCATTCGACGAGACATTTTAAGTGTTGTTTTGAGGTCAGTTAATTAAACCGATGTGAATTTTACGGTATTGTAGATCGGAGATCGGAGAGAGAGAGAGAGAGAGAGAGCACCTCCTGATATGGCTCATTACACTGCCTGGTTGAAGGCCGGAAAATTTAGCGCATGGACCTCCAAAGCATTATCATACTATTCAAATCATCATGTATAATAGAAATTGTTCTACCTTCAGAGACCTCCGTGTATTCCACCTTGGGAAAAACACCACTTGAGCTGGCAAAGCGTTGGGGGGGGGGGGGGAGACACCTCTCCCGAAAACAAAAAAACAACAACAAACATACAAGCAAATGAAAAGGGTGGGTGGATGTTTGGGAATTTAACGTCTGTTTCCACCATGTATGGGTGATATCAAAGACGGGGCAAGGAGGGAAAAGCCAGCACAAATATTTGCCCTAGCCAGGATTCGAACTCACTACCCGAGCATTGAAAGTCCAACGCTCTACCATTCGGCTATCCCGGCTCCCCAACAAACGAAAAACAAAAACGACAAAAAAAGAAAAAGAAAAAAAAGAAACAACAACAAAACAAAATGAAAACACCCCCTAACAACAACAACAAACACCTCCACCACCACCACCACAACAACAACAACACCCCCCCCCCTCCACACACACACACCACCACCACCATCAACAACCATAAAAAATTACCAGAACCAGCACCACCACCACCACCACCACCCCCAAAAAACAAAAAAACAAAAAAAAACCCACAAAAACACCATACACAAATTACGCCCCCCCCCCCCCCAAACAAACAAACAAACAAAACAAAACCAAAACACAACAACCACAAAAAAAAAGCAAAAACAAAAAACAACAAGAAAAACCAAACCAAACAAAATAAAACAAACTAAAACACAAACAACGACAACAACAACAAAACAACGAACAAAAAAACAACACACACACACACACACACACACACACACACACACACCACCACCACCACCACCACCACCACCACCACGACCACCACCAACAACAACAACAACAAACAAAACCGTGGCGTTTCGCGAAGACAGGTGACAGCTGCTTGAAGAGTACCCATCGATCGCTGCACATCTTCATCGGTTTATTGGTTCGTCAGTTTGCTCGGATGAACTCGGTCATCAAGCGCCTGGGTTACCTTGGAGCCGGGCGCCCACGGGAGCAGCCGACTCGGAGCTGTAATTCAGTTAGATTATCTGGCCATTCATGAAAAATTGGGTTAAACAAATCGGCAGGCTTTTGATCAAGTGCTACTGGCGTGGCGGGAAGCGTTGCCCGGCTGAATAAATGATGACAGTACTTTTCTGCTGTGCGCACCCGCAGCTCTCGAAGGAATAGCTGGCCGGTCGCACTGGCCGAGCGAACGAGTGCATTTACTCAACGAGTGGCCGTGGACTTGCTGAGACTAATGAACGAGTGGACCTGATGGTCAGGATAGAACAAAGAGGCAATGTACAGTCGGGAGTGGCGATGAGGGGAGGCTGAGAGGCAATGAGACTGACATTGAGACGCATCTCATCTCATCGCTCATATCTCATCGCATCGCATCATATCTCATCGCATCATATCTCATCCCATCGCATCTCATCTCATCGCATCTCATCTCATCGCATCATATCTCATCCCATCGCATCTCATCTCATCGCATCATATCTCATCGCATCGCATCTCATCTCATCTCATCGCATCTTATCTCATTGCATCTCATCTCATCGCATCATATCTCATCGCATCGCATCTCATCGCAGTGCGACGCGTCTCGTCTCGTCGCATCGCATCACATCACATCGCATCGCATCGCATCGCATCGCATCGCATCGCATCCCATCCCATCGCATATCTTATTAATAAGGGAGATCTTTAGTACGCTAACTGGCGAAAGATTTTCTCGTTAGTTCAAGATAAAACAGAATAATACTCGTCATCAGTTGTCTCGTCTCATCACACCTCACCTCATCTCACTTAACAAACAAACAAACAAACAAACAAACAAACACACACAGACACACACACACACATCAAACAAGCGACACCAAACAAACCCAAACAACCAGCCAACACTGTTGCATTCGGCGGAACAAACGTTTTATCAGAAATGTTTTCTGCAACCTGTTTTCCTTAGTGTGAAACAAAAACCTGCGAACCCCATTTAAAACTCGGTCGCCACCCTTAGCTAAAACTCCAATAGAAAAACAAAAACAAAAAAGCTACAGGAAATTTCCGGTGGCCGCTCAGGGGGAAAAAACCCAACATCATTTCCACGCAAGTATGTAAGCCTTGGGGAAATGACATCAATCTGTTTCAGTCTCTACACTATCGATTGTGTGAGTGGCGGTTTTCTGCTGTAGGGTTGTTTCTCTGTTGTTTTGCTGTCCGCGCTGCTACACAGCACAAAAGCGTTGTCTTGATGTTTGAAAAGATTGCACATTCGTGGGTTAGGTCGTTGGGTTTTATCTGTGTATCTTTCTTACTGTAGCACCGATGCTCGTCTTCAATGCACAGCAATGCACGCCGGCACACAGACACACACGCACACATTTAAAAGAGGTACTTCAATTATCTTACCTTTCTGAACTGATCCACCTCTACACTCCGTCACTTCCCTTCAGCTGGACGCCCTTACCCTCAGAATATTCACCGCACTAGACTTTCTACCGTTGGCACCCGAGCATTCTCCTGCGCTAGTCCTTTAGCCTGGAATTCCCTCCCTCATTCACTCCGCCAAGCACCCTCCGTTCTTAACCGGGCGGACTTTTGGTTCGCGAACTAGGTTCGAAGAGTACGGCGAACTAGGTTCGCGCACATTGTTTCTTAACCGACCAAATACTTGTGCGCAAACCCTGGTTCGAAAGGTTCGCCGAACTAGGTTCGAGGTCTGCATAGCGTGTCGTGGGAACCCTCGCGATCCTTTGGCCGATCCTGCCCTCTGATTGGCTGCTCGGGGAGAGCTGTTGTGCGCATGTACAAAGTTGAGGAAAATGGCGGACGGCATGGCGGCTATTGACTCACTTCACATTTCCCTCTCTTGCGCTCTTTTCCTCTTTTCTCCTCTTCCTCGGCTTCCAAGAGTTCACTCAAAACGATAACTACCGCAAATGCCCGGTCGTCTCGATCTACGAAGGCGGCCATTTTGGTTGTTTACGTTTGTCTCAACTTCCGAGTCCGCCTTGTTCGGGCGATGACGTATGCATATCATTAACGGTCGGTTAAGACAGAGAACTGGTTCGTCCGAACCTCTGGAACTACGTACGTGTGCGCGCTGGCCCTGTTCGTATACAATACTCAGTTCGCCGAACAAGTTCGCCGAACTGGTGGTTCGCCCGGTTAAGAACGGCCTTTAGAGACATCTTAAAACCCATATGTTTTCATCCCTTAACACCAGTTAACTCAGTGTTTGCATCATGTTCTCAGCATATATACGTCTCGTTACGCCTAGGCCCTAACCTTATGGCGCTGTATTTTTTTTTTTTTAACATATATCATTTGTTATCTTATCTTTACTGAAGCGCTGAGAACTATTATTTATTAACTGGTTACAGTGCTAATTGGTTGTCATTCTTCTTCTTATTGTTATTATTATCTGTAAATAATAATAATAATAATAATAATAATAATAATAATAATAATAAATCCCATTAAAGTAAAAACACTAACTACTGAGAAATAATAATATTTAATATAGCCCATTTACGCCAAAAACACTACTGAAAAAGGCTTGAACGCCACCACATAAACCAAGGCACTGTGATTGAATTTCTGCTCACAAAGTGTATGAAATCCAGTACTGTATACACAATCCCACTTGATAGGAAGTCCGCTAATTTTGATTTCTAAATTTTATGTTGCAGTACCCCACACAACGATTCGCTCGGAAAGCCTCGTCGGCCAGCTCGCTTCATATTAGTCCTCCAAAGGTACAGTGACAATGATATCTCTCTCTCTCTCTCTGCGTGCATGTGTGTGTGTGTGTGTGTGTGTGTGTGTGTGTGTGTGTGTGTGTGTGTGTGTGTGTGAGAGAGTGTTGAACAGCACTGTCAGCAGCGTCGTTTGATGTCAGTAACAGTTGCTGCCCTATCCACGGGAAACCACTCGTACATAGTGACAAACGGAGTAGCTCGGTCAGTCTTGTGCCCCTTGTCAGTGTTGCGGTTCTCGCTTCAGACTAGTCAGCACGCTGTAAAAACGTGTTCGCTTCTTTTCTTTCTTTTTTTTGGGGGGGGGGTGGGGGGGGGTATTTATTTATTATATTATTATTTATTTATTTTTTTTATTTTTTTATTTTTTTTTTTGGGGGGGGGGGGGGGGCGGGGGGGGGGGGCGTCTTTTTTCTGAAACCCCGAACAGAGTTATCCCAACAAACAGCATCTGAGCGACCCTTTCGGGATTCTTTTTCTAGATGACTTTCATCTAGGCCAGGCGGCCTCGGCTAAGTCTCGGCGACCCGGCATTTATTTTCTTCGAGAGGATTTTCATCTAGGTCGGCCCCTAGCTACATACCTCACAGGCTGTAGTAGCAATCCTCTCCGCTGTCTCTTGTGCAGAGAGTACGCGGGAAGGCGGCGTCCAATTCCTCCCCCAGCTCGCCAGTACAGTCCCGCCACCACATGGCCGACCACGAGCACGACATGACGGACCGCGGCCACCAGGTGCCGCCACCACACGCTCCTCCCAAAGCTGCCACCCTGCCTCGACCTCACCCGCACTCCCACCCGCAACCCTACGTGCACGTGAAAGAGGGAGGGGGCCACCCCGGGGTCGGGCACGGCATGGGCGCCCACGTCCAGCAGCCGTTCTACAGCAACGTGAAGCAGGCGGTCGACCCTCACCTGTACGACAACTGCCGGGGGACGGTGCTGAGGAGAGCTTCAGGCAGCCCCAGCCAGACGGCGGCCGGCACCGCGCACCGGAAGTCCATGCCGGCCGTGCTGTCTTCCAAAGACTCCCCTTCCAAGAAGATCCACGAGATCCAGAGGCCGGCCTCGGCCATTTCGGAAATCACGGCCCAAAAGCTTGAGAGCCCCAAGCGGGTTGTGATCGGTGACGTCATCACGGCCTCCAGAACGTCCTCGCCGGTTTCGCTGACCAACGAAAAGCCCAACGGGATCCTGAAGAAAGACAGTAGTTGTCTTGGTGCGGCGGAGAGGGGCCACCCGACGTTGGAGAGGTGCGTGTCTATAGACGCCGAGAGGTCGCAACAGGCCGGCGCCGGCAGCGGACCTGCCGTGACCTTGACCTCCACAGCCGAGGAGAAGGAGGTACCGCCGCCTCCGCCGGAGAAGAAGTCGCATCTCACGGTGGACACCACCTTGGCCCCTGGGAACAACAACTCGCGCCACACTTCGTCCTCCGAGTCCCCGGAGTGGCCTTCACCTCCGGAGCCCTTGACCCCACAGACCCCCTCAACCCCTCTGGGTCAAATGGAGTTCGACAGCGACACCATCAAACGCCTGCTGCGTTCCCTCCCTTCCTCGCCGGTCGGCAATGACGATTACGATCACGGGTTTCACGACGACCCCAGCCTGGAAGGTCAAGGTCAAGGTCGTCGCAACAGCTCCCTGGCGAGGACGAAGAGCCTGAACACTCACGACCGACAGACAACGAAGGGAAGCGCCGCCGTGCGGGGCCGCGTGACCCACCAACACACTGTAGCCGGGCCCGTGGTGTGCAAAGCCGGGGAGCTGCACTTCAAGTCGCGGATGTTCAACAAGGTGGCCCTGGAGGAGGAGCTGCGCAAGAGGAACCGCTGTGTGGCGGCGGCGGCGGTGGCTGCAGCGTCTCAGGGTAGCTACCCGGACAGCGGGATCGGCATGCCTGGGGAGGTGGCCGGCTCCCTCCCGTCAGAGAGCAGCGGCAAGTCCGGTAGGCCGAGAGGTAAGGGTGGCATCATGCTTTCCCTCTGTCTGTCTCTCTGTGTCTGTGTCTCTCTGTCTCTCCGTCTGTCTGTCTGTCTGTCTCTCGCTCTCTCTCTCCGGCTGTCTGTGTGTGTGTGTGTGTGTGTGTGTGTGTGTGTGTGTGTGTGTGTGTGTGTGTGTGTGTGGAAAACCTAACGCGCCTTCTTGCCGCTCAGCGCATCTCATTTTAGTTCAGGTTTTCGGGGAAGGGGGAGCAACTGTTACAAGCCTACTGTATTCCTTGAAATACTTAGATGAGGTTGTCTCCCGCAATCCAGCGTGTCAGTGTCCGAAAAGGTAAAACGACACCGAGCCGATTTGCAAGTCCTCAGTGCAGCCGAAGACTGGCCTATACTGAAAACAACAACAACACAAAACCTATGAATTTCGTCACGTCAGTGAAAATAGTTACTGCCACAGTGGCTGCGTTGCTGTGTAGTGCTTAGAACTACAGTGATATCAAGTTAGTTACTGTATTTCTGACACGTATTTGTGTCATCGTCTTGGTTATCACTGGGTGTAGCAGCTATATGTATGTATGTATGTATGTATGTATGTATGTATGTATGTATGTATGTATGTATGTGTGTGTGTATTAATTCATCATGTGAGTACTACTCAGTGTTTAATACTGACGTGCCGCACTGATCACCATCATTATGAGGTTTGTCAGAATGTACTGCATAACGACGGTTTTGCTATTGCAACGCGCCCAGAGCTCCGTCCAGCAGGAGGCTAGGCGCCAGAAAAATCCTCATTATTATTATTATTTCTACGGCTGCCTACACGCGTTTGTATCACAAATTACACTGAACAAAAGGTCAGTATAATCCGGAAGTCAAAAGCCTTCTCGAAGCGTTGACATTATCACCGTCGGAGAACTGAAGTGACATGTTAGCAGACATTCCAGTTAGTCACTGTCGGCCGGAGCGGCGTTAACACTACGTCTGTCACAGGCATCATTTGGTCAGAACTGAGCTATTTGTCCCTCAGTCGGTGACTGAGTCTCTCAGACTGCTTTGACCAGACTCAGTGCCACTGTCAGCCGGCGTAGGGGATTGAGGTGATGTCAGTGACGCGCCCGGGTCGGGGCTAGGTGAAGTTTTAGATGTGTAACGCCCAGAACTGATGCTATGATTGCAGGAAGTGGGGGAGGCTCGCGCCCTTTCTTCCGCCTATTGTTCACAGACCTGTGAACTTTTCCCTTCACGTTAGTATGGGAATCGCTGAGTCATCTCGCTCCCCAGCTTGTCACAGTGTGCACGCAATCATGTGACGCCTAACTGATCCTAGTATAAAGTGCTGTAGGCTGCACTGACTGATCACAACATCTGCATCTTTCGTACTGATGTGATCTGTAGAGTCAATACGTTTTGGCGTAGTCACGGGGTGATTTTTTTTTTTTTTTTTTTTTTTACGGTGGCGCCGGCAAAGGTGGTCCCCGTTTCATTTCACACACACACCGTGGCAAACACACTGACACACACGCACACACACGGCACACACACACACACACAGGGGCGTAGGAACCACGGGGGCCCTGGGGGCCCAGGCCCCCGTTCGATTTTTGGAAGGGGGGCCCGAATATCTTTGGGCCTCCCTTGCTTTTGATAAGAGGAGAGGGGGCCCCCCTGCTCTGCTGTCGCAGGACACAATCCTTGGCAGTCAACACACACACACACACACACACACACACACACACACACACACACACACACACACACACACACACACACACACACACACACAAACCTCCCCCCCCCCTTCTTCACCCCGGCCGTATGGCTCACCTGACTTAGTGGGCCCCCCTTCCTCTCAGCATCTTCCTACGCGCCTGACACACACACACACACAGCCGGAGAGAGAGAGAGAGACTTGGAGAGAGAGACTTGGAGAGAGAGAGAGACACACACACACACACGGGCACGCACACACACACGCACATACACACACACACACACCGCATAAGTACACGTATAAACATGATGCGAGGCGGACCGGGAGTTTCTGTCTTTCAGTCTCTCTCTAAACTGAATCGGCACGATCGATCTTACAAAGAACGACAACTGTCCACACATCGTTACCGTGACACACACCGGCACACACACACACACACACACACACACACACACAACGTGAGTGGTAAAAACGCCACATCCGTATTCGTCGCAGGGCACCTGCGGTAAATCTAAACTCTGTTTTCACAGAGGAAGCCTGGAGCAGTGAATTTCATCCTCAGTTCAGGCAACATTAACCAAGGGTTCTTCATGGGGCTGCAGGCAGTTCTAAACAAGCGTATTGCTATAAACAGTGGCAGGTTTTCCGAGTGGAGCGCACTGCACTTCCCATCGGTGCATGTCAAGCAGAAAATAGAGGATGATGCGAATTACGTACGAAGGCAGGGAATAAATTGAGGGCGCTGCGTCACTAGTCTATGATTTTTAAAGGAGTTCAGTCCAAGGTATTCGGACCTACAAAACAGTTTGTCAGTTTAGATGACGTTTAGCATCATACCATTTACGAGTACTGGACACATGCATTGTGGGGGGGGGGGGGGGGGGGCTTCACCGAGCGAAAGGGACAGAGACTCGGCTTTTAGCTCTTAGGGGAGGGAGCAGACTCTCGATTTTTGGCTCGGTGTGTGTGTGTGTGGGGGGGGGGGGGGGGCTCAGTAATGGGTCGGCTTGAACGCCCGAAGTCAGTGTATAAATGTACTCAATTGTTTGTTTTTGTTGTTTTGTTTTGTTTTGTGGGGTTTTTTTTTTTTTGGGGGGGGGAGGAGGAGGGGCGGGGGGGGGGGGCGGTATTTGAGCTACCAAATAACCCCTTCCCCCCCACACACACACCCAGATCCGGCCCTGGAGCGTACAAGAGCACTCACGAGTACAGCTCCTCCAGAACAACAGAACAAAAGCTGTCTCCTGTGAAGCCTGGCAATCTTGGACCGTGTTCCTTTAACAGACTGTAAGGATAGATCAGCAGGAAGTGGGCGCCGTTAGCATTTTGTGTATATGACTGATCTTAGACCGGAGATTCTGATCCCTGTGTCTGGCGTAATTCAGTTCAAATCACTGGGACGCCTGATAACGGTTTATGTATACCAGCTTTCTTTCTTTTTTTTGAGCTTCTTTTTTTTTTTTTTTTTTTTTTTGGTAAGGCGTCGTTCATTTCCGCCTTGATTTGTGGCAGTTTAATTTCTGGGAAAGTTTTCGAATTTTGGTATTTATGCTCACTGAGTCTAGACATCTGTCTGTCTCTCTCTGCGCTAAATAGGCAGCAAAAAGGTTTTTTTTTTTTTTTTTTTTTTTAAACATTGCAACCTTTCTCGTTAATGAAGACATTGTGCGTTCTGCGTGGGACTCTCCCACTTTTCCGGACAGGCAATCACTCGACACCGGCTGCGAAATAGGTCAGTGATGAGTGACAATGACACTTTATGTATACACGTACTACTGTTTTCAAGTATTGCTTATTTACTTCTTTGTTTACAATCATACTCACAGAAATTTGGATGAGCGCTTCCCCAAAACTCTTACAGACAAAGCCGTGAATGTTGTCATGGTGCGGTAAGCATGACGGAGCACAACTGATGACGTGAAAGTGTGCGAGAGAATGGCGGATGAATGAGCGAGTGCATGTGTGTGTGTGTGTGTGTGTGTGTGTGTGTGTGTGTGTGTGTGTGTGTGTGTGTGTGTGTGTGTGTGTTTGCATATTTGTTGATATAAGTGCTGGAGTGCGCGCATTGAGTCACTTTTTGAGAATTTTGCGCTATATAAGTACAATTCATCATTATTATTATTATTAATTCGTGCACACTCATCTGACATGGGTGCAAAGGCGGGTGAGTGAGTGTGTGTGTGTGTGTGTGTGGGGGGGGGGGGGGGTCAGAAAATATAATTCATATAGCAGTCCCATCACTGCAAAACACAACTGATGGTGTAGTTCTGGGAACGTTTTGTTTTTTGTCTTTTATTTATTTATTTACATGTATTATTACTTTTTTTTGGGGGGGGGGGGGGGGGTGGAGTGAGGAATGTAATTCACAAAGCAATCCTATTACTGCAAAACACACTTGCTGGTGCTGGGAGTCGGAGGGGGGAGTGGGGTGTCGTTGGGAGATGTTTTAGTATTAGTTTGCTACAGTGTTGACTCATGCCCCCTTTCACGGCACACAACACACCGGAATGTTAGATGCCCCTTCCGTGCCATCAGTCCGACCGCCCGCCCTCTCGTCCCGCCGCTGTTCACTGGAGCGTGACGATGGAGATGAAATATTATGTGAGGGTCAGCCGGCGTTGATAGAACGCCCAGCTCGTCACTACCTCATCAGGGAACATCACGGGACCTGGTCTACGGGGGGGGGGGGGGGGAAACAAAAATCCATAATAGCTGCCTACCACTGTAGGCTCCTCCCATGCAATACTCTTCTGTCTGATTCCTCATTTGTCAATATTCAGTTGCGTGAAGAGGGACTTGGGCTGGCACTTAGCTTGAGTCACTAAACACAGCGGCGACTTAAAGCGAACAGTATAGGCCTGCTTAAAGTCGCAATGCATTTGTCAGGCGTACAACACCACTGTGGAAAAGCGGGGTCTCACTGTGGGTAAGCGGTGGTCTAATAGGTAGCGCGTCGGATTTAGCCGCTGCGCTACTGAACGGCCGTCACCAACGTCACGGCGATGAAGCGTGGGTTCGAGCCCAGGTCGAGCTTGTGATCTGTGATACCGGTTTCTCCTGGCTGCCGGGCTGCTCATCGCGGGTTTCTCTCCGGGTTATCCGGCTTTCCTCCCCGAGCAAACTGCAAAATTCTTTGAAAAAAAAAAAGGATAGGTTTTGGGTGGCGCTGCACCGCGGTGACGCGCTTCCCCCGGGGGAAGCAGCCCGAACTTCCCGAAAGGGACAATAAAGTAGTAACAAACAAACCAAAAAACAACAACAACAACAACAAAAAACCTGTTCATCGAATGCGCTTAATCCTTCCATCAGAATCAGTCAGTGAGGACACCAAATAGCGTCTCAGTGAAACTATTGTGGTGACTCGGGTTTGTGTAGTGCAGTTCTCCGTACATAGGAGCGTACCGCGTACTGAGCAGATGACGTTATTTGGTGGCGGACTGAACAACAACTACACAACGCTGATTGATGGTTATTTTTTTTTTTTTTTTTTTTTAGCGACTTGGTCGTATGGAAGCGGTCGGCCAAAAAAAGAAAAAAAAAAGAAGAAGAAAAAAAAGTCATATCTCTCTGCTATTAGAAACCGCAGAGTCACGAAAATGGTCGCAATGGGCAAAAACAACATAATTAAACCATAATTGCCATATGGCAAACAGCCTTACAACTTTGAAAGCGACAGTTAAAATAATAATAATAATAATAATAAAATGATAATAATAATAAGTATTGTATAGGCGCTTTACCCAATTTCATGAATCGGCTCAAAGCGCCGCGAACTGAACCCAACACGCACGCTCACGTGAATGACACGCATTCTCTCACACACCGGACATGTACACATTACAATCATGTGGTGCGAAGGGTCAGCTCAGCTATTTAAATTTCGGAATTTAGAATTGCGTTTATTTTTCAAATTTGGTGGGCTGAACATTTCCAAAGCAGAGGGGGAGGAAGCCGGAGTACCCGGAGAGGACCCCCGACGATCTGACGGCCCGAATGAACGGTGCCACATACGAGAAGGAAAAGTTCTGTGCCCCGAGTGGGACTTGAACCCTTAACCTTTCGCATTCGTGACAAGTCTCTTAAAACCACTAGACCACCGACCGCCCCCAGAACAGCTTCGAAAGCGACACTTTTCCGCCGCAGCGGCGTTACGAACATAGATAGTACAGCAGTTTTTCACTGACACTCACACGGTCGTTGTCTTTGAACTGAAGAGCAGTCATTTGCAGCGCCTCACTGTTTACTTTCTGTTGTAGAGATCGCGAAAAGCCACTGCATTTCGATGGAAATTTCTAGACCATCCCAGAACATGCTGGTGCAGTAACGTCACCTCGGAAAGATTTCGAACTTGCCAGTAAGTTGAGGAATGTTCTAGATCTGATTTGTTTAGTATATATATTAAGCAGCCCTGCACAGCGTTCTGGGTTCTTCTTCTTTCATGAATTTGTTCTCCGCGCATTGGAGTTGTATTCTGTTGTATCCCGTGTCTTCTCCGCGAGTGCACGAAGAGAGCGACATAGCAGGAGTAAAATACAACAGAAATATTTGGCGCCGCCGACATAGCAGGAGTAAAATACAACACCTTCTTTCTCTGGTTGTTCTGCTTTCTTCTTCTATTATTTTTCTTTTTGTCAGCGGGTATTGCCATTACTGTGGCGATCATGTAGCAGATTGTTTGTCCTTCTTCTCTTTTCTTTTTGTCCAGTGTCGGTTTCTCGTGCATCACACTTCGATCACTTCTGCGTGTTTCTCGTTAGATTCCTGTTCTGTCTACCGGATACTTACCGACCATGTTTGTTTTTTTTTGTCCCCCCCCCCCCCCCGCCCCCCGCACGACGTTCTCTTATTTCCGTCTTCTCCTTTTCACCAGTGCAACATTTCTAATTGTTCTCGCGTTTCTTTCATTTTTTTTCATTTTTGTTTTCTCATGCTCAATTTTCCAAGATTTCAGCATTTTTTTTCCAGTTCGTATTTTTCTTCTATTTGAGCTTTTTGCGTCAGTTTCTTTTGCACTCGTTTTCTTCATTCCAGTCTCTAGTTTATAGATTTGGCCGGTTTTTCTCCTGCCTACATAGCCAGTGTTACTCCTAGGCCATAAACAACGTGATAGACCGGGCTGTTTACAGAGGTGTTTGCAAAAAGCCAGTTAGCGAGGTTATAATGAAGTAAAAATCATGGCTTGCCGCGTCCTGGCACCGCCGCCAGCTGTATTGATCAGGCGTGCGGGGTGGATGGCCACAAGATGAAAATGGAGCGAAGGGGGAAGGGGGTAATGGACGGGGAAGGCGGGGATGGGGGGTTTGGAGGAGATAAGGAAAGGGTAGGGAAGAGGGGGGGGGGGGGGTAATGTGAGCCGGCCTTGTTTGTTCTTAGTTTGAGCGCTGATGAATCAACAGAGGAACACTGATTTGGAAATAAATGTTAAAGGGTCATATTTCAACTTTCGATTGGTGAATCTGAAAGAGAGAGAGAGAGAGAGAGAGAGGAGAGAGAGAGAGAGAGAGAGAGAGAGAGAGACGTGTGTGTGTGTGTGTGTGTGTGTGTGTGTGTGTGTGTGTGTGTGTGTGTGTGTGTTACGGTGTGTGTGTGTGTGTGTGTGTGTGTGTGTGTGTGTGTGTGTGTGTGTGTGTGTGTGTGTTACGGTGTGTGTGTGTGTGTGTGTTACGGTGTGTGTGTGTGTGTGTGTGTGTGTGTGTGTGTGTGTGTGTGTGTGTGTGTGTGTGTGTGTGTGTGTGTGTGCAGTGCTGGTTTCATCATGAAGTGTAACTTCTTTCGAAATGCCTCAGTTGTGAAATCCAGCTGGACATGTCTTAGTGCTGTTTGGTCACGTTTGTAAATGTCAGGATTATGCTAATCACGCCGACTGGATTATGTTTCCTTGTGGACAGAGAAATGTAATCTTGATTTTTATCTTTGACATTTCCTCTCAGAGTTTTGCAATTCCAGTGTTGTTTTGGGCTAATGCACTCTTAACAGTAACCTCCCCCCATCACACACACACACACACACACACACACACACACACACACACACACACACACACACACACACACACACACATACATACACGCACGCACGCACACCAAAGCACGCACGCACGCACGCACGCACACACACACACACACACACACACACACACACACACACACACACACACACACACACACACACACACACACACACGCGCGCGCGCGCGCGCACACGCACGCACGCACGCACGCACGCACGCACGCACACACACACACGTTCCATAAAGACATCAGCTTTGTACAAATTGCTGGACCCCGGGCTTACTGATAGCGACTTTGAAAAACGTTTTCACAGACACGCGAGACATTTATCAGAACCATCAGGAACGCTCGTCGCCGGTCCCTCCCTCCCGCCCCCCCCCCCCCCCCCCCTCCCCCTCCTCCTCCTCCACCCCATAAAGCATTCCTTGGACATATCTGTCGGTTGTTTGTATGATCTTTCCCATCTACGCTTTCCGCTAATAGTTTCCCTTTTCTGCGCGTAGAGTTGTAAAGTTCAGTGTCAGAATTCAGAATGTGCCGTCCCTGAGATGTATAGGCACAAAAAAAAAGGAAATCCTGTTTCCCATTTCATTAAAAAAAAAAATTCTTTTCCTCTTTTCACCGCTTAGACAATTAAGAAAATAAAACTAAACAAAGGAAGAGAAAAAATGGTCCGTAAATTGGCACTAGGTCTTATTTATTTATTTATTTTTTGCCTCGGTGGTACTTTAACAGATGACGTCACATCCTGCTCTAGCTGTCCAACTGAGACATTACGGGTCTTGGGAGGTAGCTGACGAGCACGTCTCTTGCGGCAACTGTCTCAGCCTTTATTTGTAAAACAAAATACTACTAACACACACACGCACGCACACACACACACACACACACACACACACACACACACACACACACACACACACACACACACACACACACACACACACACACACACACACACACACACACACACACACACACACACACACGCACGCACGCACGCACGCACACACATACACACACACACATATACAACTCTGCGATGAATAAAAGAATGGTTTAGGTCGGAAGAACAACAACACCCCCACCCCCCCTAAAGAAAAACAAAAACAAAAGCAACAACAACAACAACAACAAAAACCCCAAAACTGGATACAGACAACTGACTTTTTTCTTTTGCACGTCGCGCGTTGTTGTGCACAAAATAAAATACTACAAAAAAAAAAAGAGAGAAAATGGGGGTGGGCCAGCAAAACAAAAACTGCAGAAACAGACAACTGGTTTTTTTTTTTTTCTTTTGCCTTTGAGTGGGCCGGAGTTGAGAATTTCAGTGGCAGAACTCAGAAAATGCGCTCCTGACAGCTCTGGCGTGCTGTTTCTGGCGTTTCAAAAGAAGCTTTGAGGCTCAAACACATCCGTGGCCTCAATCACTCCCCTAACGGCGTGGGGCGGTCAGAACAAGGTTTACTTTGGAACGAAAGTCAGAGAGAGAGAGAGAGAGAGAGAGAGAGAGAGAGAGACCTTTTTTCTTTTTTTTTTGCACTCTTTGGCTTCATCGTATGGTGAACGATCCTCTTTGGATGAGGCCGTTGAAAGCGAAGGAAACATTTTCGCGGACTTAGAATTTAGCTACAAAGCTTTTTGCTGTCGATCTTTCGGCTAAGATAGCTGTTTATGTGTTTGCTCGGCGCCGCTTCTAAATGCTGCTGCTGCAAAATTTATGAATCGTCTTTACTGTTACCCCGGTTTTAATACTGTTGGATGTGACCGTTCTTTTTACAACAGAGAGATCTGGTTGCTTTTGTTGTTGTTGTTTTTCTTTTGTTTCTCGTAACACTGCTCGGGGTGCCGGGGTGGCCGAATGGTAGAGCGTTGGACTTCTGATGCTCGGGTTGTGAGTTCGTATCCCGGCTGGGGCGAAATATTTTGTGCTGGCGTTTTCATCGTTGCCCCGTCTTTGATATCAATCGTATGTGGTGGAAAAGGACGCTAAACCCCCAAACACCCACCCCACCCTCGTAACACTGCTCAACCGGCTTGTCCAGTTTCAACAGTAAGGTGGAAAAGGACCTGTCTGAAACAGAAGACGACGGGATAACAGCAAGGAAACAAATTTCCTGATCCACATAGTATTGTGAAACGTCTTGGGCTGAAATGCAAAATTAGAATTCACTTCAATTCAATTCAATAAATCTTTATTATCCCTTAGGGGAAATTAGGTTGTGGTGATCATAAAAAAACAGACAGACAGTACATTAAAAACACTCAAACAAAATAATCAATAAGCAAACCATACAAAAGTATAAAATTAGGTATAACACATTAAATCCCACCTTAAAATATTCCTTAAATATCACATCAGTACCATCACATCTAAGCTTAAACAAACAACAACAACAACAACAGCAAAAAACAAACAAACAAACAAAATAGAAGAACATTTCTTTTAATGAGTAGCAGCATACGCACTCGTAAGCCATCGCCGACAAAAGGAAGATGATTAATTCAGTCCCTACCACTTCATCCCCCATCTAACGACCAGATGCCACAGCTCCAGCGTTATGAACAGACCACCATCTTCAGACTACGAACTGGACACTACAGACTGCGTGCCCACCTGTGCCGCCTTGGGCTGACACACTCACCAGACTGTCCGTGCGGAACAGCCCCTCAAAGTTTGAGGCTCAAACCCCGGAACACATTCTGCAGTCCTGCCCCCTCTTCAAAGAAGCAAGGACACAACACTGGCCGAACGGAGCCACACTGGCAGAGAAACTCTGGGGCAGCAAAACAGACCTCTTGAAGACCACTGCCTATATAAAGACCACAAACCTAATCATCTGAGTCCAGAACAGGGAACGCAGAAGAAGAAGAAAGAGAATTCCCTACCACACACTGCCACGAGTATCCCACGTTTTTCACGCTTTTTCGGTTTTGTATGCGAAATTCACTAAAGATTAACAGTCTTCCTGCAGTAAAACACGAGTATTATCAAAGCGCAACACTCCCACTGAGCCCAGTTTAAATCCATACAGACATGTGAATTAATTTTGTTTTTTTAGTGAGGCCAGTGATGCAAAACCCCAAACTTGCTTAGCAGGAATTAAGTTAACTACCGGCCCTCCGTAGTGTAGTGGTTAGCACTTCGGACCATGGACTGGGAGACCCGGGTTCGAGTCCCAGCTGAGGCAAGCGGGATATCTCCTACCCAGAGCGGGTGTTCTGTTGGCCCAATGGGGAGGCTGTTGCCACACAGCCGAGATTCACCCACTTCACGGGTGCGACTTTTTTTCTTTTTTTTTGGGGGGGGGGGGGGGGAGGGGGGCTGCTTCCCTTAGTATGACACGTCTTATGATGTGGATGATTACACGGTCGGCACGTGCCGTAGTTCCCAGGCCTGGTTAATGCCGGGACATTTATGTCAGGAAGCGTGGAATGCGGCCCTGTCCCGCAGTCCCAAACCACACGGACCTCCATAGCATCATCTTACCATCATCCTCATCTCCATCATCATGCACAATAAAAATTGCCCCAGCTTTCGAGCCCTCCGTGGATTCCACCCATTACCTGGGAGTAACACCATCGGAGCTGGCAAAGAGTTGGGACAGAAAAAAAAGGAATTGAGTTAACTGACAGAAAACTAAAACCGACCCATCACCGAAAAAGAAAAACAAAAACAAACAAACAAACAAAAACACAACTCAGTGTCATTTATCACAGTGTCCATACTGTTTATCCGACTGGCCCTCGTTGAAAGACAGACGTTAGGGTTGTGTAGTGTAAATCAGGGAGATGCCATTGTTTTCTTAAAGCGTCAGAATGTTGGGGCAGTCAGTGGTCTTGGGCGGTCGGTGGTCTAGTGGTGAAGCGACTTCGTCACCAATGTGAGAGAGGTCTGGTTCGAGTCCACTCGGGGCAAAGAATTTTCTTCCTCTTGCGCGGCACCGTTCATCAAGGGCCGATCGCCCCTCTGGGAACCCCTCTTGGCTGGGGCCAAATATTTGTGCTGGCTTTTTCATCGTTGCTCCGTCTTTGGTATCACCCGTATGTGGTGGAAAAGGACGTTAAATCCCCCCCCCCCCCCCCGTCTGGGAACCCCGGCTTCCGCTTTACGAAACGTAGATAGCTGAGCTGACCCTTCGCACCACGTGTTTGTAATGTATTCATGTCCAACGTGTGAGAGAATGCGTGTGATTTACGTGAGCGTGCGTGTAGGGTTCAGTTCGCGGCGCTTTGAGCCGATTCAAGAAATTGGGCAAAGCGCATATACAATACTCAGATATTATTAGTTATTATTATTATTATTGTTATCTGCACCAATCTGAAGGTGGTCGTTGACTAGAAGAAGAAGCACCCTCCAACTCCCCCCTCACCACCACCACCACCCCGCCGCCACCAACCCCCGATTACAAGCCAACCGTACCCCCATCCTTCCCGCTGTTGTGACGTATATCCCCCCAGTACGGGAGGACAGCAAGAAGAGGAGGTCTGGGCCAGGCAGATTGGGACGTCACCCAGACAGATGGGTTAACCACACAACAGCGCGGACGACGAGAAAACGAGACAAATCAGGTTACGCTGCCTCCGTCTGAAGGGGGACATTGCTGTCCGTAATTACGTCCGTTGTTGTCGTATCTGGACCAACAACAGGCAGATAGCCTCCAGTCATATTGCAGGGTCGACCGTACAGCGGTAAGGTTGAACTGGTCACTTTCGCACAAGTTTGGCAATATTGATGATGATGATGATGATGATGATGATGATAGTTATTTAGGGCTTAACGCCGCGCAAGCAACAAAGTAATTCGCGGCTAAGCAAAAGCTTCCTCCACCAAATCAGATGATAATGATGTTCAAAATAATAATAATAATAATCACATTATATTAGGCGCTTAATCCAACATATTTCGCTCAAAGCGAGCTAAACCCAACACGCACGCTCACGTGAATCACACGCATTCTCTCAGACACTGGACATGAACACATAACAAGCACGTGTTGCGAAGGGCTAGCTCCGCAATTTATGTTTCGGAATTTTAGAATTGCCTATATATTTTGATTTTTGTTGGCTAAACATTCCAGGAAGCGGAGGGGGGGAGGGGGGGGAGGGGGAGGGCATACACACGAATCCTAGTCTGTAGTGTCGGCTCATACGAGATTTTGAAATCTGCGTACTGTTTCGCTCGCGATGTTGTGCACGGCGTACTAGCCACAGAGTTATAAATATCCCTATTTGGGTGGGGGATACCAATACGCGGCTATGCGACAATGACCACTTCAGCAGCAGTAATGGTGTACAGGCTCCGATGCTGTCACACTGACATAACGATCGAAGTAAACAACGCTGGCCGAGTTTGTATTAATTAGGTGCTGGGGTCGCCTGGCGAAACTGACGACCCGAGTGCTACTGTAAGTCGATTTGCTTCGTGGCTGTCGGTGTTAGTGTGGTTGTCGTACACTTACGATTCCCTGTCACGCCGACTGTTTGTGATGGATTCAGTTTGTGCGTCCGTCTATTGAGTGCTGGATGTTGCATTAGCTTGCGAGGATCACGCAGACAGTATGACGTAAGGAGTTCACCGGCTAAGTCAATTTACGAGTACGTCAATGTGTTGGGGGGGGGGGGGGGGGCAGTTTTGTTGGCTACGTACCATAGATGCAAATGTGAAGGAAAACGCTATATATTCCTCTTACACATAACGTTGCAGATGACATCATAGAAATGCTTTAAAATTCACACACACACAAAAAAAATCACAAAAATCAGGCAGCCATAGACTCATGTGTAGAGTAAATTTCAACAAATTCCAATATATATATATATTTGCAATGTTGGCAGCGACCACATACCCCCTCATTACACGGTCGTCTGCTGGCTCCTGTGCCAGCCGCGCATGAATACAAATAGTCCACAAGCCAGCCTCATTTTCCCCTAATTTTTACTATTACCTGGCATGAAACTTGTTTACAAAGCCAACAAAAACCACCAGATTGCCATTTTTTACTCTGCACACAAATTTCAAAAAGGGACAAAGATTTTCTACTGTATTTAGCGTAGTTCTTACACCATGACTCAGAAGCTGTTACTGGTCTGTAACCTGTTGGTCTATACTTCCGGTCGCCCCCTCGCCACTACCCCCCCCCCCCCACACACACACACCCCTAGGCCCCCCCCCCACCCACCCCCGCCCAACTAATCGTGTTTGAGTGCACTTTCTATTCAGTGTCTGGGGTGTGTTCAAGGGTCCAGAACTGAAAAAAAAAAATCTTCACAAAAACTGACATACAGTTACATTTCCGTAGCTCGGTGATGAAACAACAGTGTACTGTCACGGTTTTAATGAATAGAATAGTAATCATTGATGGCACAGCGCTCATCTTGTGCCAACTTGATGGAATTACACGAATATCAGAGTCAATATTTGCTAGTCGCAGTCGCAGTTAATAAATTGACAGTATTTGCTGGGTTCATCCAAGACACGAGCGTGTTTGAGGTGTGGAGTGTTTATTTCGGAGAAGTACACACAGGTAATTGGAATGTTTAGGAAAGTATTGGGGAAAAAAAGTTCAAAAGAGATAGTCAATTTTGTTTAGGAATCATATATACTCAGCTATACTGCGAATGTTCCGGAAAGTGCTTCAAAACCCAGCACTGATCATTCACAAAGAGACTGCTCAGTAACATTCACACTTCACCACTACGCGTCTAAACCTCGGCTGTTCCAGTTCCACCGATCTGCAACCTACCATATGCCCCGGCTGTCAGTAGAGTCAATCTGCAACCCCACTTATTAATATACCCGTCTGTAGCGCTGTAGGTAAAACTGGTCAGTGTAGTACTGGAAGTGACGAAAGACTTACACGCCGGCGGTGGCGCCACCTGTCTTATCTGTCAAACGGTTCGCGTGTCGGGGAGACTGCGTGGATAGCCGTGCAGTCCGGAGCCGGCTGCGTTCTTGAAGGAGAGGACCCAAGCAGCGTAGAGCGTAGACGTCTATTACGAGAGACCTGCTGGTGTCCATCGGTCAACGGCAGGCTCTCTGTACTATGATTTTCAGAACGTAAAAGACTTGTTTTCGAATACTGACATGCAG